>PVIH01004610.1:106827-137146 GCA_004025045.1 Sigmodon hispidus
AAAGTGGCGATCTTACAAATACAAGACCTGAACTGAGCAATGAAGAGGAAACAGAAGGAAGCAACACCAAAAATTCCTTTTTGATGATCATCGAAGCTCTCAAAGAAGATATGAAAAATAGCCTTAAAGAAATAGAAGAAAATACAAACAAAAAATTGGAAGAGATGAACAAATCTATGAAAGAAACATGCCAGGAACTGAAAGCTAAAATAGAAGCAATAAAAAAGGCACAAAGTCCCCAATCTGAAGAAAAAAGCTGGAACCACAGATACAAGCATAGCAAACAGAGTTCAAGAGATGGAAGATAGAATCTCTGAAGTGGAAGACTCAGTAGCTCAAATAGATATATCAGTCAAAGAAAATAGTAAAACTAAAAAAGCCATAACTCCAAATGTTCATGAAATCTGGGACACCATGAAAAGACCTACTTTGAGAATAATAGGAATAGAAGAAGGAGAAGAATACCAGCTCAAAGGCACAGATAATGTTTTCAATAAAATCATAGAAGAAAACTTCCCTAACCTGAAGAAGGAAATGCCTATAAAGATACAAGAAACTTATTTGTGTTTTACTTTGTTATTTGTTGGTTTGTGTAATCATAGTTTCTGTCCAGGCTAGAAACTCTCAAATACCCAGCTGTCATTTCCCAACTCAAATGCTAAATATACTATAATATTACTATAATAATACTGAGTCAGTAGTTTAGGCATGCTACTGACTAGCTCTTACAATTAAATTACCTCATGGTTCTATTTATGTTTAGCCACATAAATTGATACCTTTGCTTCAACGCAGCATTATCATTTTCCTTCCTCTGAGCCTGGATGGCATCTGTTGCTCTTCCCTTCTTCTTCCCAGAAATTTCCTAGTCTTCTAGCTCTGCCACTATTTTGTGTCTCTGCTGGCCATTTAGTGTTTTGTTAAAACAATACAAGTGACAAAATATTTCCAGTGCGCAAAAGCATTCTCCTAAGACTTGTTTGTATTTTAATGATTTCAACCCTGAGTTTGGTAATTTCTTGTAGTCTACTCATTTTGAGTGTGATTTTCTATTTCTGGTCTTGAGCTGACAATGGGCTGTTAATTGCTAGTAAAAGCTCTTCTTAAATTTTTGTTATGAAGGCAGTCAGGGCTATGCAGTTGCCTCTTAAAAATCACATTTATTGTTCTCCATATATTTGGATATGTTGTGTATTCATTTTTATTTTATTCTGGAAAATCTACTTTCTGTTTTGGCCAGTTTTTCAGTCATAGTAAGTTGTTCAGTTTCTTTGAATTTGTCAGTTCTTTGCTTTTTCTGTTGTTGATGTTATCTAGGTTTATCATATGGTGTCATAAGTAGGAGGCAGCATGTTACTTCAATGTTCTTGTATCTGTTGTAGCTTTCTTCAAAATGGATCAAATACTTGCCTTGTGTCCAAGTATATATTCAATTTAGCAGAAAGTACTATGAGGTGTTTAGAAGAATGTATATGTTTTTGTTTTAGGATGAAATGCATCAAAATTTGTTAGGTCCATTTGATTTATAATGTCACTTTGATACAACATTTTTTGTTTGATTTTATCTGAATGACATGTCTATTGGTGAGTGTAATGTACTAAAATCTCCCAATATTAGTGTATTAGGGGCAAATACAATTTAAGCTGTAGAAGTTTTTTTTTTTTATGAACTTGCTTTTTCTTGTGTTTTCTGCATTGAATTGAAGATTTGAAAACGTCTTCTTGGTGGATATTTCATTTAATAAATATGTTCTTCTTCAAGCCTTCATACCCTTCTTCAAGTAATATGATTGGTTTATGTTTGAACTCTATTTTATTGGCTGTTAAAATTTCTACAAACAGTTTGCTTCTATTATCCATTCTTACATCCTTTATCTCCAAAGACGTGTTTATATTTGATATCAAGGTTTGCGTTTTAAATGCAGCAAAAGAAAGAATGCAGTTTTTACATTGATTTTGTAATTTTATATTTTTTATTGAGGAACTGAGACTGTGGTTCTTAAGAGATATTAATAAAAAGTTGATTCTTGCGGTTGTTATGGGAGTGGTGATGATGGTGGTGGTAGTGGTGTGTTGTGCATGTGTGTGTGTGCTTGTGTGTGTATTTCTCATGTTTTGATTTGCTGGTTTGGGATTATTTATTTATTTTGTTTCCCAGGAGTGGTTAAACTCTTTAGGTTTAAATTTTGTTCTAGGACCTTCTGTAGGGCTCCTTTGCTTGAAACTTATTGCTTATAGTTGCTTTTATATAAAGTCAGGTTTTTTTCTTCATTTATTTTGGTTTAAAGATTTGCCAGATATACTATTCTTGGCTGGAATCAATCTGTGATCTCTGATAGTCTGCAAAATATATATATATATATATATATATATATATATATCCATTCCTTTTTGGTTTTTAAAATCCCTTTTTGAGAAGTCAGATATTGTTTTTATAGGTCTGTCTTTATGTTTCTTAATATTTCTCTTGCAGTTCTTGGTATTCTTTCATTGTTCTGAACACATAAGATTTTGATTATCATATGCCAAGGGAAATTACATTCTGGTCTGAACTATTTGGTGTTTCATATGCTTCCTTTACCTTTATTGGGCATCTCTTACTTTCAGCAATATTCTATAATTTATTTGAAAATTATTTCTGAGCCTTTAAACTGAGTTTACTTTTTCTTCATTTATTTCTATAAATTTTAGTATTTACACAATGTTTTGGATTTCCTTAATATTTTTTTCCTGAGGTTTGTAGTTTTTTCTGTCATGCCTTCAAAGTCTGAAATTCTTTCTTGCACTTTTTGTATTCTGTTATTGAGGCTAGCCACTATGATTCCTAACCCTAACCCTAAAACTTAGGAAAATCTGGAAATGAAAGTTTAGAAATTTATTCTCTTTTTTAATTTTATATTTTTAGGTATGAAACTATTTTATTCACATATCTTCGCTCATAGTTTGTGTATTCATGGCTTTCTTGAAAAGGTTTATTAATTTTCTCTTTAAGAATTCAATTATATTCATATGCAACTTTTTCTTTTTAAAAACAGAATATAGAAATTTAAAAAGAAAATGAAGTGTTTAATGGAAACTGGTTTACAATCTTACAGAAAAATTAACAAATAATATCTAAAAGTGATGAAATAAAGTGCAATGATAAATTGGAAAGATGACTCACTTTAAGGCTTCTGTCTTGTGATTCAGTTATACTGAAATACTCAGTATCTTCCATGGTAGTATTTCTGGCTTCTAATAGACACTGTTCTGGCTGCTAATAACCGTGTTTTTAAGCTTTTGCCTAGGCATCTGGGCTTTTGAACATTGTAATTTTAGTTAATGATTATTTGGTCTTATCTTTGTTGAATGGGTGTTTTAGTCTTTGTTTTCTTTCCCACTCTCTTACTCTTAGAAAAGTGTAATGGGGATTCCTGCTCTTTTTGGAAAGGGGTGGGGTCGGCGGAGGCTGAAGGCAGACCAAAAAGGACTGAGAAGTAGGAAGGGAGGAGGAACAGGGGGATACATGGAAATAAAGAAGTTTTTAATAAATGAAAAAAGAAAAGTGTATTGGCTGTACACTGTTTGGTAGAATATATTTTGGACTCTTGATAGGTATGGCCATACTGGGGGGTTGAAGACTATCCTCCTGAGTGAGGTCTCCCAAATCCAGAAGGATAAGCAGGAGATGTCCTCACTCATTAGTGGACCTTAAGCAAAAGCATTGTTATGCTATTGAAAGAGGGGAAATCTTTAGTATGAATGTTTTGGATCTTCAGCTTTCCTTACAATGATACTATTTGGAACCAGTATCCATCTGCATTTGGTCTCCTAAATTTCAACTAAATTTGCTATTGTGGCATCCTCTTCTAAGAATTAAATGTAATGAATAAATGAAAAAAAAAAAAAAAAAACAGAAAAGTTGAGTGACAGAAACTTTAAAAAGGCGCAGAATTCTTGCCCAAACTCCCAGTCCAGTTAAAGAGAGTAAGGAGGGATTATATAAGCAAAGGGATCAAGATCATGATGGGGAAACCCAGAGAGACAGTTGAGCTACTGGGAAACCTGCATGGGACTGAACTAGGCACTCTGAATATGGAAGATGGTGTGTGGCTTAGGGAGATTGTGGGGCCTCTGGCAGTGGGACCAGGATTTATCTCTAGTGCATGAACTGGCTTTTTGGAGCCCATTCCCTATAGAGGGATATGCTGCTCAGCCTTCATATGTGGTTGGTACGTAAAATTTAAAAAAAACAAAACAAAACAAAATTTATCTAGGCTATGCCTGTGGTTTTAGAGCTGAAATTTCATAGTAGATGGAACTCAGCCATTTTTCTTTGTGGTAAGAGGTGTATGGTGTACAAAATCTTGTACTCAAGCCTCAGTTCTACTACCTGTCAACTGCCTGGGATTAGACAAGTCACTCCACTTAGACAAGCTTTGTTTTCTTCCTTTGTTAAAAGTGGAGAGGAAAAACCATGAAACTGTTGAGGGGCTGTACAAACCTTTAATTCTAGTACTGAGAAAGCAAAGGCAGATGGATCTCTGGATTCTAGGACAACCTGCCTGGTCTTAAAACCCACAAAACTGGAAAAACACTGTCAATCATTGATATAACTTTTGTACTGAGAATTAAAAAAACAATTGTATAGAATCTTGCATAGGACCTGGCAAATAGCTGTGGAATAAATACTAAAATATGTTTTTAGAGGGTTAAAACACTTTTAAATAAATAAACATAAATTGGGGGGAAAAAGCTTGTTTCTAGGTATTTGATGCTGACAATTAGGAATGGGAATGGCTAGAGGGATGAGACTAAAGCAAAGAATAAAGGAGGGTATGGTACTGGGATCTGGTTATATTTCTGGAAAAGGGGGTAGAGAGTGAGGAAAGGGCATAGCAAGTGGTCTACTGCAGGGATAGCAGAACTGGATTTTAGTGGTGGAGGGTTAAATAAAGATTTGCAGTTAGCCTACTGGCTTCCCAGACCATTGTAATTACTAACAATTTTAATGCAAGAATAAATATGTAATTTATAATGTCTTCTTGATTGGTGTTTATGGTAGAAATAAAATCTAGGAATCAAGCAGCCAATAATTATAGTCTCTAAAAACATTATCAATAATGGAACTGATGATATACTAGCCTAAACACTTACTAATAAAAAGACAGAATAAGAGCCATAAAAATAACAGAAAAAAGTGACAACTGTAGGAAAATAGCATTAAAGACATATAAAGACACAGAGAGAAAATGGGTATAGATAAAATATTTTCAAAAAATTATATTCTTAATGTTGGTTTTGGTTAGATAAGTTGTGAATTGAAAGATTGAATAAAACATTTTTTTTTCTCCTGTTACAGTACTTTACAACCTTCTCAATCATATTTACTGAGATAAAGAAAAGGTAAAGAAGGGATAATCTGAGAAGGTGGTAAGCTTTGTAAATAATATTTGGAACGTTAGAAAGACTGAGCCTCTTTATTATTGTTATTTCTCAATTTTAGTCTCCCTGAAACCTTTAAAATAAAACAATATACAATGAAGTTGAAACCTCAAATACTACACTTTTTTCAGAAATGTAAAGCTTATTTTTTATTATGAATAAAGTCATATTTTTTTATCCATGTATCCTCTTGTTCAAACTCCCTTCCCCCTCCTACCCCTCCCACTCATTCTCTTTCCTACCCATCACTTTATCTCTTCCCCAGCAAGGGCAGGAGGTCTTATTTCAATAAAAATTATTTGACATAGTGTCTTTTCTTTAGACAATAGTTTGCATTCTAGAGCACTAACTTATAATTTTGTATAAATTATAAATATAAAAATAGATAAATTTTAAATTATATATATACATATATAATCAAATTATATATATTTATATATAACCTTTTATATATGATTTTTCATTATATAGTCAATATATACATAAATATGTGACAGATATAGATGTACACTCTTACAGCCCTAAGTGTTTGCTTATGTTTAAAAGTTTTACAAACCAAAACAAAATTATTTTATAATTTTAATTTTATGATAAATGTCATGATACATAATTAGAAGTGTGTTTGCCTTTTAATACTAATAATTGCTCATGCTCAGAATTATACATTTTAGAACTTTTATGAAAATTTAATAAATATAAAGAACAACATTTTTTTCTTTTTAAAAACAGAAAAGAGGTAGATGAAGTGTATAATATAATCCGGCTTACAACCTTACAGAAAAATTGACAAATGATATCTAAAAATGATGAATTAAAATGCAATAATGGATTGGAAAGGTGACTCAGTTCTTGAAATGCTTGGTATGTAAACATGAAAATCTAAGTTTAAATAACCAGATCACTTGTAAATGTTCTGATTGTGTTACTTTTAATCTTAAATACAGAATATAGAGATGGGTGATCCCTGGTACCATGTGGTTGCTAGTTTAGTTTAGTAGGATCTATAAATTCTGTGCTCAAGTGTAAAGCCTGATTAAATAAACATTGTCTAGAATGATAAAGAAAGGCAGCTACTATCAAATTCTTAACAGTAATCACACACACATGCATACAAAAAACCCCATTGATTTTGTCCTATATTTGTAAAAATAACAAAATATAATGTGAGATATAATTTTAATATCATATAAAAATAAATATATTTTTGTTAAGAATTTTAAATAAAATACATTTATGTTGAACTGATATGCAGTAAAGTATGTACATGTAGGTATATAACAAAAAGTGTTGTGTCTTAACGGACAGTACAGTCATAATATTTAAAAACACATTGAGTTATATGGGGGCCAAACAAATACATTACTTATAAATATTACAGACATTCAGTAGAGATGGATTAGGATAAAATACAGGTGGAAAGAAGCACAAGAAGCAAAGTGGCACAAAATAAAACCATAGTAGCTTAATAAGCTGTGTTGAATCAGAAAATGCAAATTCTCCATATTTACCTGAAGGTCAAAAACTGTCTATTACAACAGTAATCTTAGCATTTGGGGAGGGTGGTGTTGGGTCAGTAGTATCTACAAACAGTCTATGGCATGTCAAAGCCATATAGCAAGATTCTACATGTAAACTATATATAGAATTTCCAGCTAGAAATTAATGTATAGTCCATTGCTTTATTTTTAATAATCAGAACAAAATTTCCAAAGCTATAATGCTAAAACATAATTTGACATAAAATCCAAAATGGAATGTGCAAAATATACATTTTTCAAATGAAGTCATTGACATAGACAAGATGCTTTTAAACTGAAATGGAACTCTGTTACTGTTTATTTTTATTGTTCAGACTGAAACACTTGAAAATTTGCTCCTTAATGGCAGATGGATTTTATAGATGATGAGAGAATTGTGGAAAAATTTATATTAACACATTTTTATGAAGAAAGCTTGAGACCTTTCTAATGTAATTTTAATTACTTTTGTCAAGTTCTCATGAATGAGATGTGATATGTCATAACACAAATGAATACATATTTATCATACATAAAAATGGAATATTACATATTCAGATGATAAGATTAGATTGGCTTTGCCATATGGTTATACATTTTTATCACTTAAGGTTTTGAAATAATTCAAAAAGTTAGTTTCATAATTTACAATAAAAATATTTTAAACTTAAGAACATAAAAAATGATGATTCATTAGTTACTGGCATGTAGCAATTTCTATATACTTGGTTTTATTGAATATTATATTTTTAATTTAAAAACATAATTATAAATTAGACATTTTAAAAAATAAATAATAAATTTTATATGCATTAAATTGATGGGCTTTCATTTCTTAACAAATGCAAAATTAAAAACAAACAAATAGTAAAACCTTAGTGTTTAGGATATTCCAAAACTTTTGAAGGGAATATTAATTTTTCTATAAACCATAAGTGAATTTTCTCTTATAATAGTATAAATATACCTACTTTATTTGGTCAATTTGGTGATTAATCAAGACAGCACAATGCCAAATTCAAGACCTATATTAGATAAATTCTTTCATATCAAAAGGGAAAGAAAAACTGCAAAAAAAATTATCATGAAGGAACTTTGTGTGATTTGGACTTGTGCATGCCATCACAGTCTCTTTGAGTTTATGTAGGTTTCAATCCACTAACCCAGAAGCTACTTGTAGCTGATACCCTCTGAAAAAAAGAAACAAAATTTTCTACAAATAATTTAGTTTTATCTAGCAATCATAATTCAGTGTAGATCCTAAGAATTTTCTTGTTTGTTTGTTTGTTTCTATGTTAGCTTGAATTTATTTTTTAAAAAGTTAATAGTGTATTTTATTTTGAAGCCATATTTGTGCTCATTTATGATCATATTACAATGTAAAATCTTTAAACTTTCACAGATTTACCTGCATTTGTAAGGAGGAATGAAAATATATCAACTCTTTTTATTATTTTTTAATCTGGAAATAACTTTCATAAATAGAGCACACTATTTCATAGAGATGATTTCATAGTTTTATCTGCACATAGAATGTATTTTTATTGAGTGCATGAATGCCATTTTTATGTGTATGGTTTTTGTTTTGATTTGGTAATTTGTCATATTATATATTGTATGAAAATAGAAAACACAATGGTGGCAAATGATATATTAGCAGATTCTAACATCTCTTATTATAGAAAGAATTGTAAAGGAACACTGTCAGATAGCAACAAAAGACATAATTTCTGCTATGCCAATATACATACCTCTATTTCCTGTGCTTAGGGGGTAAAAGTAGATGAATTTCTATGAGTTTGAGGCTGGTAAGGCCAACCCTTCATGGTAAAAATTTATCTGGGAAAAAATAAGCTGAAAATGGTTGTGGGAAATAGAAAACAGCTATCTTCTGTTGCCTAGATATAAAAGTAAACCCAGAACACATAATTTCAGCAAGAATTTCCATAGCAACACTTACTTTATTAACAAATCATACACCTTATCTCAGTCTTATTGAAGATTACAAATAAACCTTTATGAGTCCAAGAATTTAAAAAAAAAATGAGAAAACATTTTTCACACTCAATTTTCATAGAAAACTTTATTTTCTTGTATTATGATATGTAAACTTTATTTGTGCCTCAATTAAGCAAGATTAAAAAATAAATTGTGGAAGATACAAACCTAAATCTCTTGAAATAAATATTTATGTGCTTGAAATATAGACTCTGGTTTCAAAAGTTCTCAACATTTACAAAGCTTAGAGGATATGTCAGAGGCTGATCTGGAGTGATGAGAAAACCTCTCATCCTAAGCGGTCACACTGCAGAGTGAGAAACTTTGTTCTAACCTTAGTAACCACACGGGGTTCAATGTAAATATCACAGGTATGTACAGGCAGTCACTTAAAAATACACATAGATTCTAAAAGTATTTAGAAATCATTGGGTATATTTACAATACTCATATGATCACCAACATTTTAGGAGTTCTTTAGCTTTAAATAAATGACTAATTACTTAACACTTAAGAAATAATATAAGTAAAATATAATCTGCTACAGTCCACAGACCCAGAGAGACTAACTACCAAGGAGGGCTTAAAGAGAATGTGTGAAAAATACAATAGATTTCTCAGGTTGATTGGAGCAGGTGCATATATGAACACGAAGAATTCCTAGACAGGAGTGTGGAGGGACAGAGGGAGAGAGTACTTGGAGAGACACTGTAATTGGTAGACACTTTGGCAGCAATGTATAAACCTAGTGCAATGAAAACTGGGAGGGCTGGGAGTGGGCAGAGAGTCTGAGCAAAGGGATACATAGATTAAAAAAATGTGACTTTATTAATAGTAAAAAAGAAAACTACCTAGAATCTCTAAAGGTGACACTAAGGAAGACTCATAGCAATGGGACATGCTTGAACTATTCATCTTCTCCAACTAGGCAGGTCCTGGACATCAATCCAGCTATAAAACTATGACCTACATTTGTCTTGCCTGCATGATGGGTTGGGGTAAAGGTGATTCATAACTTGTGGATTTGGCCAACCAATGACTGCTTTTACCTGATACCCAGGGCAAAAGTAGGAGCCCATGCCTGATACTGCCTGCATGACCAAGATACAGAGGCTTGATAGCCCAGAGGCCTAGAGGCCTAGGATAGAACCATAGACAATTACCAACAATTTAATGTACCATGTATTGCTGTTATATATGGGCAGTCTGCCCTTTTTTGAGTAGAAACAGATGAGAAGAGTACAGAGGCAGGCAGGACACAGAGAGAAGATGGGGCAGATATTAGAAGAGGAAGAAAGAGAAACTGAGATCAGGATTTAAAATAAATATTTTTAAAAGTCAATAAAATGATTCTTAATAATACTCTTCTGCACTAATAGACTGGAGCCTACCCCAGTTGTCATTAGAGATGACAGCAACTGATGGGAACAGATGCAGAGACCCACCTCCAAACACTACGCATAGCTCAGGAAGTCAGGTGGAAAGAGAGACGAAGGATTGCAGGAGCCAGAAGGTTTCAGGACACCAAAAGCAAAAAGTTCACAGAATCAATGAACCGGGTGTCATAGGGGCACACTAAGATTTAAAACAACAGTCAGAAAGCATGACCCGGTCTGAGATATGTCTTCTGAATATAGGTTATGATTGTATAGCCTGCTGTTCTTGTGGAACATTTAATGATGAGAATGTGGGCCATTGCTGACACATGTTCAGAGACTCTTTGGACTCTTCATCCCCTGCTCTTGAAATTCTTTTTCTCCTACCGAGTTGCCCTGTCCAGTCCAGTCTAGTTCAGTCCAGTACTGGGTTTGTGCCTGATCTTACTGGAACCTGTTATGCAGTGTTAGGTTGATATCCTTGCCAGGCCTACTGTTCTAAGAAATGTAAATAGAAGAGATGATTTGGGGCAGAGGAAGAAGAGGGGAATGGAATGAGAGAAGCACAGGGAGGAAAAACTGTGATTAGTATGTAATATATGAGAAAATAATTAATAAAAGAAATCAAGGAAGAAAGTAAAAGAATAAAGAAAGGAGGAAAGAAGAAAGAAACAAACACACCTCATGTATATTCCTTGCTTTAAATGAACAATATGCCATTATGGGAAATTATAATTTTACCAAAACACAACGTGATTTATTTCTTTTTTGTCTATGCTAGTTAAGCTGTGTTTAAGGAAGAGTATGTGCTAGTAAGTTATATTAATATACTTGCCCCAATAATATTACAAAAATTAATATTAATGTTAATATTCTGTATGATTAGATGAAGCTAATGTGAAAGTTATTATATTTCATATGGATGTTTTAAAAACTTTGATATGTTGTATGAAGACAACTTGGTTGTCATTTAATTTTCTGTTTAGGTTATGAATGGTATGAATAAAATAATAGATGAATTCTATATGTAATATTTTACGTAAGTTATAAATTGCTTAGTATAAACATCAAAGAACAAATTTATTTTAAAGTATCTTGAAAATTTATATTTTCTCTAAAAATCTACTATTAACACATAAAATGGAACAATAATCATTGAGACATATATAGACATTTTACTCAGGAAATTTTTAAAATTTAGCTTTTACACCTTACAGTTTAGTATTGGGTAATAAACTTTTTTGCACAGTGGATATTTTTTTTCTCATATTATTTAAATAAAAAAGCTAACTAGCCAGTTGTCAGTAAGATGTAGTAGATGATGTAACAAAACTAGGGGGATAGTGGAAAGAAGAAGGGTCGAGTCAGAAGAAATCCCAGTCACCAAGACAGCAAAGAGTATGGAAATGAGACAACAAGACATGAGCCACATGGCAAAGCAGAGATAAGAAATATGGATTAATTTAAATATAAGAGTTAGGTAATAAAGAGCCTAAACTATCAACAAAGCATTTACAATTTACATTAAGTTTCTATTGGTAGGATTGCCATTTTTACTATGTTTATCCTCCCTATCCCGAAACATGGGAGATCTTTCCATTTTCTGATATCCTCTTCAGTTCTTTCTTCAGTGATTTAAAGTTTTGTCAAACAGATCTGTTACTTCTTTGGTTATAGTTACACTGAGGTATTTAATGCTATTTGCAGCTATTATAAAGAGTGATGTCCCTTATTTATTATTTTTACTTTTTTATTATTGTTATGAATAAAGTCACATTTTCTATCCTTGTATATCCTTATTCAAGGTCCCTTCCCCCTCCCACCACATCAGGTCATTCTCTCTTCTCAACAACTCCCCATCCACCCATTGGCAGGCGGTCCCAAGGTCCCAAGGTCCCAATATTGCTTAGTTCAGCCTCCACTCCTGGCAATTCTAGTTTTCTCCCCCCACCATCAAGACTGAGTCATGTGTTCCTCTAGGGGGAGTGGGATCCAAGGAGTTAGTTTAAGGTGTTTCGCCTGTTGTCTGTAGTGTATAGGAGGGCTACTGATTTTTTTTTTTTAAAAAAATAATCTTGTATCCTCCTACATTCCTGAAGGTGTTTATCAGCTGTGGAAGTTCCCTGGTAGAATTTCGTGAGTCCCTTATGCATACAATCATATCATCTTCACATAAAGATAGTTTCACTTCTTTTTTTCCAATTTGTATCTCCTTAATCTCCTTTCATTCTCTTATTGCTTTAGCTAAAACCTTGAAAACTGTGTTGAATATGTAAAGGGAAGGAGGACAGTCTTGTATAGTTCCTGATTTTTGTAGGATTGCTTTGAGTTTTTCTCCATTTAGTTTGATGTTAGCTATTGGCTTCTTGTAAATTATCTTTATTATACTTACGTATTTTTCCTGTATTCCTGATCTTTCCAATACTTTTGTCATAAAGGAGGGTTGGACTTTGCCAAAGCTTTTTCAGCATCTAAGGAGATGACCATGTGGTTTTTCCTTCAATTTGTTTATATTATGAATGATATTAATAGTTTTTTGTATGTTGAAACATCCCTGCATTTTTGGGATGAAGCCTACTTGGTCGTGGTGGATGACTATTTTTATATATTGTTGTTATAGGTTAGCCAGAATATCTTGAGCATTTATGTATCAATGTTCATGAGGGAGATTGGACTGTACTCTTTCTTAGTTGTATCTTTGAGTGGCTTGGGAATCAGAGTGATTGTGGCCTCATAAACAGAGTTTGGCAGCATTCCTTCAGTTTCCACTGTATAGAAGAATTTGGTGAGTACTGGTATTAGTTCTGTTTTGAATGTCTGATAGAATTCTGAAGAAAACTGGCTTTGAAATTTTTTTATTTGGGAGACTTTTAATAACAGCTTCAGTTTCCTTTGTTGTTATAGGTCTGTTTTGTGTTTAATCTGTTCTTCATTTAATTTTGTATTGATACTTGTCCAGAAAGCTGTCCATTTCTTTTAGGTTTTCCACTTTAGTAGAATATAGATTTTCTAAGCATTATCTCATAATTTTCTGGGTTAGGATGTCTATCCTTTCTGGATAGAGTGTCTATCATTATGTTTCCTTTTCATCTCTGATTCTGTTCATTTGAATACTCTCTATTTGTCTTTTGGTTAGTTTGGATAAGGGTTTATCTATCTTGTTGACTTTTTCAAAGAAACAACTTTTTGATTCATTGATTCTTTGTGTTGTTCTCTTTTATTCTATTGCAATGATTTCATCCCTAAGCTTGATTATTTTCTACCTTCTACTCTTTCTAGGTGAGTTTGCTTTTATTTGTTCTAAAGTCTTCAGCTGAGTTGTTAGCTCTCTTTTGTGAGATTTCTCTTGGTTTTTCATATAGGCAATCTAGTGCTATAAATTTTCCTTTTAACACTGCTTTCATTGTGCCCCTTAAGTTTGGGTATGTTGTGGATTCATTTTCATTACATTCTAGAAAGTCTTTAATTTCTTTCTTAACTTTTTCTCTAACCCAGAGGTGGTTCAATGTACAGATGTTCAGTTTCTCAGAGTTTGTAGGATTTACATGATTTTTGTTGTTGTTGAATTCTAACTTTAGGCCATGGTGGTCTGATATGATAAAAGGGCTTATTCCCATGTTTTTTATGTATTGATATTTGCCTTATGACCAATTATGTGGTCAGTTTTAGAGAAAGTTCCATGGGATGCTGAGAAATATGTATATTCATTTTTGTTTAGATGAAAGCTTCTGGAAATATCTATTAAGTCCATTTGCATCATAACATCTATTAGACCCCTTATTTCTTTGTTGAGTCTTTGTCTGGTTGATCTATCCAAGGGTGAAAGTGGGGTATTGAAGTCTCCCATTATTAGAGTGTGACATGTGATGTAGGGTTAGGGTTAGGGCTAGGGTTAGGGTTAGGGTTAGAGTGTTTAGTAGTGGTTCTTTTACATACATGGGTGCCCTTTTATTAGGGGCATAAATAGTCAGGATTGAGATCTCATTTTGATAGATACTTCCTGAGACAAATAAGTAATTATTTACCCATAATTATCTATTTTAGGAGATGGAATGGCTGAAAGGCACCTGAAAAATTGCTCTTCATCTTTAGCCATCAGAGAAATGCAAATCAAAACAACTTTGAGATACCACCTAACACCTGTTAGATTGGCTAAGATAAAAGGCACAGATGACAGCCTATGTTGGAGAGGATAAAGAGCAAGGGGAACACTTCTCCATTGTTGGTGGGAATGTAAGCTTGTTCAGTCACTTTGGAATGCAATATGGCGGTTTCTCAGAAAATTAAGAATCAATCTCCCCGAGGACCCAGCAATACCACTTCTGGGTGTATACACTAAAGAGGCACATTCACACGCCAAAGGTATTAGCTCAACTATGTTCATAGCAGCATTATTTGTAATAGCAAGAACCTGGAAACAACCTAGATGTCCCTCAACTGAAGAATGGATTAAAAAACTCTGGTACATCTACACAATGGAATACTACTCAGCAGTAAGAAAGAATGATATACTAAAATTTGCAGGCAAATGGATGGATTTGGAGAATATCCTCCTGAGCGAAGTATCACAAACTCAGAAAGCTAAGCAGGGAATGTACTCACTCATTAGTGGTCTCTAAACAAAGAAACAAGAAAAAAAGCCAAGCGGCAAACCACAACCACTGAACAGCTTGGGATCAGAAATAGTTGAAAGCAAAGACAGCAAAAAGACTCCCCTGGCAGTTCAAAAAAAAAACTTAAAGAGTTTGTTTGGAACTCTACCTGGGTCAGTAATGAAAATTTTTACTCTTTTATTTAAATATGTACTATAAGTATTTTATTAAAAGGTACTTCATTAAATTTTTGAAGTAATTTTTGATAAAGGCACTTTTCACAGTGTCATTCATTTTGACCTTAATATTGAAAAAGCAGTTCTTTATAAGCAGAGGTAAAAATAAGGCAAAATTATTTTTATGATTTTTCTAAAATCTAAGTATATATCTAAAATTTTGGAGTTTTATACATATTTAAATATTACCGTATAAATAACATATTTTTCTTGATATTAAAATATCTTTGATAAATGATTTATTCCTGAAATTGAAAAAATATGTTTTATATTTTATTTCAACTGATAATTTACATATGTGTATATATACATGTGTATATACATATGTAGAGAAAATATTTCCCATATAAATACATGATTTATAGTTATATAATAAAAGCCTTTGTTTGTTAATTAGTGTTTTCAATAAATAATTCCAATAAATATGTAAGCTATAAATGTTGATTATGAAAATTCACAGATCATTACAAGTCCATGTAATTTTTGCTATTTATATGCACTATGACAATAATTACTATATATGTAAGAATTATAATTACAGAAAAACATGCAATTTGAAGTTGTTGCAATCTAAACAAGATAAGGAAAAAATAATTACCATATTATAATTACTTTTAGCTAGTATCCTAGCCTTTCGAAAGTAATGATCCTTACAAAATTTCAAGTTCAATTATAAATATCACAATGACAGCTAAAAATTAAATGTGTGCTCACTATACCATTACTTATTTCATAATAAAAGTAACACAAAATAGAGTTTAAGTATTATATATTATTTATTAATTACATGCTAGGAACATTATTATCCTCATTTACCCATAAATAATTTAAAAGTGAGGAACTGAGACCCCAAGGAAGTATATGATCAAGTGAGAACTTCAAACCAGGTAACCCAAATGAATTGGTCTTCAACCCCACTTTACATTTTTTAAATGTCTACTTCAAATTTTATTTTTTAAATATAATCTCTCAAGATTTACAACCCACATCATAAGTAACAGTGAAGAATGCATTTACAATATAGGTTTGTTTTACACCATCCTTTCTCTTTCCTTTTATTTTTAATAACTCCAAGGCGTGTGTAACATACATTGTACACACAAATAAAGATTATAGTGGAGAGGAATGAGAAATTCAGTGGACAAAATATCAATATCGCTACTTTGAGAAGTCATATTTTTTTACTAGATGTAAATAAATAAAAGACATAAACAATAAAATGGAAACAATCTACAGGTATCTCCCCAATATCAGTTTCTAAACATTATTACTAATTATAGAAACTTACCTTGGTTTCTGTGTAAACTCTCAGTGATATTTTCTTTAAACTTAAAACCTCAAGTATGGTCCCAGAGTGCTCTCAAATCACTGCTGACATTATTATTTCCAAATAAATAGAATATGGTTGCAAGATAACAATTTTTATTGTGCTGTTATTTGTGTATGGTCATCATTTGTTATTGGTACCCAGTAAATTATCATTTTACACTGTAAGTACAGAATCTTTAATTTTATATTGTGCTTTTAATTTTTCAAAATTTGATTCCCAACCTTGTGCCAAATTTGCTTTTTTGTATACTTGTCATGTGACTCTAATTATCCCTTTTTTTAAATGTCAATATTCCTGTGTCTTTTCCCTTAAGCAGTTCTGTATTATTAAGGGCTGTCCTGTCAACTAGATAAGTATGTAGAGGTGGAAAAGTATAGTTTTTGTAAGCATTAAGGAAAGTTCCCATGAGTACCACCATCCTTATGAGAACACAAACATAACTTTTTGGGCAATGCCATGTTGTACTTGTGATCTCCAGCTTCAGATCTGAATTAAGTGTCTTCTGTTGTGGGAACCTCCTATTGTGAGAAGGATGAAAAACTCCTTAAAAGCATCTTTTGCTGAGGCCTGGGCCAGCTTCACATTCCAGGGTTGATGATGGGCTTTCCCCCTCTATAGGAGAATTTCCAGGGCACAGAACCAGGACAGTTTGACCAAACCCCAAGGACAAGCTATGGAACCCTGCGCGAAACTAGCCCAAACATGTCTAAGAAAAATAAGATATGAGCAAAACAGGACGAGCTGACCTGAGAGGTCCGATTATGCTGACCACACACTGACCACCAGATATGCAAGCCACCCACTATTCTTGGAACAAATTTCCACACCAATGCCAGCCAACCATAAGCCTGTTTCACTGTTATCCTATACCCCTCGTTTGAGTACCTAATATCCCTGGCCTCAGACTATAAAAAGAGGCCTTCAGTTTCCCTAGCCAATCCTCATGCATGATTCTGGTGTAACAGACATCTGGAGTGGTTCACGGGCTAGGTCATCTCTATTCAATAAAACTTGCTATTGCCTTCAGCTACGTCCTTGGCTCTGGTGGTCTCTGTGGGGTCGCGACTTTGGGCACAACATCTTCTATTATTTAACTAATATTTATGTTAATTTAATTATTTCTTTATGATCTTATGTGAATTTATTCAAATATTTTGAAATTGCCTCAGGAAATTTATCCAATTGTTAAACCTATCTAAGAACATCTTTTGAAATGAAGTTTTAGCTATTGATCCCAGCTCTCTTGACCAGCACAGTTTGCTGTTATTCTTGTCGTTGGTCATCATCTTATTTTCTAGTGCTATTTTCTTTTGGCCAATAAAAGTTCCACATTCTTTATTTTATTACTTATTAATTTTATTTATATTATGCCAACTGAAACTAGCAAGTGAGATAAGGTTTTGGATTCTCTCAGCAAGCAGCTTAAGTGTTGACAAATTTATTTTTAAATTTTGTAACTAACTTTTCTTCATCTCTGCCTCCCTTCCTTCATTCCTCCTTTCTTTCAAACTTTTCTTCTCTGTTCAATCCTTTTTCTTTCTTTTTTGTTCTTAGGATTGAAATAGGTGGTTCATACATGCTAGGAAAAATGTCACACCACTGAACTACCACAAACCTTATATTTTTATTGATCCTTTAATTTACAAAATAAAATGTGAGGCTGCAGTGCTGAGTTGCTCTGGCTGTCCATAGACAGCTCCATCACCCAGGCAAACCATAAACTTTTATTGCCCCTGTTTCAGGATTTTCAGTGGCTGGAATTAAAAGCCCACACTAAAATAATGTGCTCCTTAAGCTTTTCAAAGAAATGGCAATACAAATAAATCTCTTTCTGCTTGACTTAGACCTTTAAGCTACTAACACCAGAGAGTACAAATAGGATACTTACTGAGGCTGACATGCTTTGATTTCTAGCATTGTGTATGTGGTTGTACATATTGCATATTGATGAATAGCACTCAAATCAATATTTAGTATTAATTCTCCACTTTAATACACCTGTAAAGATAAATGGACAAATAATGGATATTTAAGAAGTTTTGTCCAATCAGCTTATCATAATTTCTCAGTAGTTGACAATGACCATATCTAGTCTTAAATTGATTGAGGATTCATTTTATTTTTAATTTTTTCAAAAAGTAATTTATGAACTAATATTTAAAATGTTAGTAGTTAATAACTTATAGATATCATGAGCTTGTGGTTTGCATAAAAGTATTAGTAAACATTAAAAATGACAAAATTAATACTTTGAGAATGCTATGGAATTCATAATAAGTGCAGAAACTAAACATCTAAGCAAAAAAAAATAGTAAAAAAAGAAACTCCTAAAAATGTAAGACTCCAAGAGATGTTGACTATTTTTAATAAACCAACTGTTATAAATATAGGCTCTACTTTGTGGAGAAATATGAAAATTTTGGTTTTCTTGGAACAATGAAGATATGTCAGGTTCAGCCTAATGTCATTAACTGTCTCTTGGAATAAGCCAGACCAATACTCATCTTCATAAAGTGTTTTCAGTTTGCATCTGGCCATCTGCATTTGTATGAGTATATAATAAATATATTCAAACTGTATATTGCACCATACCAGTACAAAAATATATTTATGCGTATATTTTTATGCATCCAACATGAGAGATAAGTGTATGTTGCATTTGCAAATTGTTATGTATACTCTTGAATTTCTTACTGATTAGCAATTAAAAGCAAAAATTAAAAATTTTCCATGAGTCTTTAAAGAACAGATGTTTTCATTTGATATTATGTCATTTCATAAGATTGCATCATCTATGAAAATTATTGCTTAATGCCAAGATTATTTAATACAGAGAGATCAGTATATATATATATATATATATAATGAAACAGACATATGTCTATAAACAGAGATTACCAAAATATTCCATCAATTATCTATTAACTTTTATGTGTTAAAGCTTAATTTATGCTTAAATTGTCAAAATTTTGAATCCAGTATGATTTCCCCATGTCCCCAAAAGACATTCTGATTCACCATGAGGCAGATTAATTTGAGCAATGGGGACTTTGAAAGACAGAAACAACAGTCTTTCTGACTGACCCCGGAGCCAGGAACTAAATCCTACATGTGCCGATTTAATTGTCTTCTGTAGGGATGCATAAAAGGGACACAGCTGCATATTTTGGAATACTGTTTGGTCCTTTTGACAAGCTTTATTTACTTCTGTGCTACCCACTGAGATTATCCTCTAAAACTGTAAACTTCATGTTATTTATATATGCATACTGGAAAAATTCGATTGAACTGTTTATATTTTGCCTGAAATGATTTGGTATTTAATAAGACTGGAAATTACCTTCTTAAAATTAGAACACTGTAGGAGCAATTAGATATGTATTTTAAAAAGAGATTGAGATATTAGTACATTGACATCATAATTTGATAGAATAAGTCTAAACAGTGAAAATTTATCTTCACTTTGCAAATTTTTTATATGAGAAAGTTTACTCTATTTCCCTTTTAAAAATAATAATGCTGTCCTTAAAAATAAGCATATATTCTCTTATTTATTTTTCTACTTTTCATGTGTGTTTGTGGTGTATGAATATGTGCAGTTAAGAGTTCAGAGTTCAAAGTCAGGTGCCTTCTATTTCTCTTCACCTAATTTGATTACATTTCTTATAGAGCCTAGAGTTCACCATTTCCACTTTGCTGACTTGTCATTGAGCATCCAGGACACACATTTCTGTCTCTGAGAACTGGGATTACAGACATATACACCTACACTTTCTTTTTATGTGGTTGCTGTGGAGCTGAACTTCAGTTCCCATGGTTGTACGGCAAGCATTTTTTTTTCTCTGAGGCATCTGACAGCTCCAAAGACAGTTTATTTTTGTCGTGTCAAAATTTATTTGGTTTAACTTTCCTTCAGAACATTTCAGAAAGCATTAGATTTAAAAGACAAACTTAACCATAGAACTTGTACCATAATTTTATAATTCATTTTGATCTCATGTGATTGGTAATAAAAAATAGGAGTTAAACACTGGCATTATAATTTAAATTATCTTATGGAACAAGGGTAATATTAAGTAAAAATCAAAGAAAAACTAATAAAACTGTAATATTACTAGTAATACAAGTAATGCTTAACAAAATTTAACAAAATTTTCTATTTAAGTGATATCCCATATAGCAATTTCAAATTACATGCATGCTTTTGCTTTTATTTTATGAAATCAAAATTATGATAAACAAGTTATTAGTTATTAGACATTAAATAGTAATGTCATGTACAAATTTAACTTCTCTTGTATAACTTCCATATCAGTCACACAGACTTTGAATTTTAATACCATCATGTGATAAGATCAATTTAATTATCTTTTTGTTTATAAAAGGTCAAAATTGTACAATTTTTTCTTCCATCATGTATCTAATATATTCCCTGATTTTAAAATGCAAAATGTGTCAAACTGTAGTTGTGTGTTTCAGCTTGTAACCACATTTGTATAAATTATAATGATTCAGCCTTGTTATATTTGTATAGATTATAGTGTGCTAGATGCTATCATTGACATATTAAATAAAATAAAAAAGATATAACCAGACTGCCAATGAATTATTTATTTAACTGCTGAAAGAGTACATTTTTATAGAGCCAATTAATAATGTAATATCAATATTTATCTCTGTATATACATGTTTCCTTTTAACATTATAAAATTTATCTAAACAATTACTAGAACCTAAATGTAACTACATAAATAATGATATGAACAATGAAATATTCAGTCTAATAAAAATAAAAACAAGACATAATAAAATAATTAAAAATCATCATAAGATTTATTAAGAAAACACCATTTTAAGGTATTATAATGTCTAATAATTTGTTTAAAACAGACATAAGAACAAATATTGAATTCATGAAGTTACAAAAGATTCAATATCTGGTACAATGGTGTTAGCTATAAATGTTTCATTTTCCAAAGTAAAAAAATATATATTATAATGGCCTTATTCACCATCTTTTTTTTCTCATATATATAACATGCCTTGGCTTTTTAGATCAATATATGTAGATATAACTTTTTTCATTTTGTGTAGAGTGAAATTGAAACATTGCTCAAGATATTTTGTACATAATGAACAACAATCTTTCTCCTATAACTTCTCTAAACACTAAATGCACAGAGGAAAAATAGACAAATAATTCTCCATTTTTCATTCTCTTTGTTTCTATTCTGCATCAAGGAACACTGTCTATGCATAAGAAGTTATAAAAGAAATCTCATCTTCCCACAAGTTTATCAGTAAGATGAAAAATACTACATTTGATGTATATAATCTTGAAAATGTGGGTTATGTTGTCTTCAGGAATCATTAATAAAAAGAAATATTTTAATAGATGTAAAGAAGACCTGACGCAAAAACTAAAATGAATTAATGTTACTAACAAGAAATTGGTAGAGTGAAGAGTGAATACATTTAGGGCATTTCCAAATTTAGCAACTAAAAATTGGAGAAACTTGACTTCTAAATATTACTGAGATAATATTATTTATATTGTTTTTCAGGTAATCAAATAAATATTATCAATTATATTTATTTTAAAAGCATAAAATTGCCACAATATGTTTGAACAGTGACAGTTGGAACAGTGTTTAATTAGATAAGGTCTCATAGCCCACATTAGCCTTGAACATCTAGTTTTTATATAAGAAATATAATTACTGATTCTTGTGTTTCTTCCCCTCCATAAAGGTTAAGAAGTTTATACAACCACGACCAGTTTAAAACAGTAAAGTTAGAAAATGCTATTTTTCTGAAATTTTGCTTTTAAATCTAACTTTGTCAAAAGGCAAATACATCGCAGTACTTCATGTAGTATTCTAAAAAATACATGAAGATTTATTATTTGGTTTGTCATGCTCTTACTCCTTCAACATAATTTGTTTTTGTATATTGAATAAAGTCATATTTTTCATCTGTGTATATCCTTGTTCAAGCTCGCTTCCCCTTCCCACCCCTTCCAGTCACTCACTCTTCTCCACATCTCTTTATCTCCTCCCCAGCAAGGACAGGAGGTCTCAATGTCCCAATGTGGCTTAGTTCAGCATCCACTCCTGGCAGATCCAGTTTCCTCGCCCCAACATCAAGACTGAGTCAGGTGTTCCTCTAGAGGGAGTGGCATCCAAGTGGTTTTGTTTTTATGTATCTTATTTCATAAACTCCACCTAACATAAAGACTTATATTCTGCTTCTTCTCACTTTGCTTCCTGTTTTAGTTCTAGTAGGACTGAGAACTACTAATATTCCCATAACTAAATGTAATTTTCCAAATATTGTAAGCAGTGTGAAGATGAAATCTTTATCTTCACTAGAATGCTCTCTTGCAAAGCTCACACCTGCCCAGGGAGAGGATGGGGAGTTGTGGAGAAGAGAGAATGACCTGATGTGGTGGGAGGGGGAAGGGACATTGAAAACGGATATACAAGGATAGAAAGTGTGACTTCTTTGTTCACAATAATAAAATGAGAAATAAAAAACAATAAAACAATAATTAATCAGAAACACACACAAAAAAATAAAATAAAATAAAATAAAATAAGTGGAAAACAGTCCAGCAAACTTCAGCTGTATGGCCAGAGTACAAGGTCAAACTATACCTTAACAATTTATACAAACTTCTGTAAAAAATATTGTCTTTCATCACATTTAAATATATCTTTAGATTATATGCAAAGATTTAATTCATGCAAAATGATTTAAATTGGCAAATGATATCTGTTATTTAAGGCATTTTAAAATGAAACATCAAGTCTACTTACATAATCTGCCATTTTTATTTTATAGTAAAATTTTATCTTTGAAGACTGAATAAAACTTTCATTTTTTCCTATCTCTCAATACAGTCAAAAACATTGTTATGTACATAATTTTATGATTCCACACATCTTTGTGCCAGTAAAGTCTGCTTGATTACACAGTCTATACACAAATATACACATGTAATTTCAGCGGATGACTGGATAATTAACTAAAAATTCTCTAGCATGGGATATAAAATAGTAATAAGCAATTGGTTCTCTACTTATTACTGTAAACAGCTAATATAAATCTTTTTAGAAAATATAATTTTTGTTTGATATTTTATGTCTTTATTTTGTGTGCATGTTTATATATGTGAGAAGAATGCCAGGACAGCACATGTGTTAAAAAATCAGCATAACTTGTAGACTTAGGTGATCTCCATTCATCATGTCTGTTCTGTGGATGTAACCCAGGTGATCAGAGGTGGCAGTAGGCAGTTTTGCTTGCTGAACTACCTCAATGACTGAGAATCTGAAATTACTTAAAAAATATGAAAAAAATTGAAATGAAATTTGAAATGAGAACTATTCAAAATTGAAGTCATAATGTATGATTTCTATAAACAAGTGACCATTCAGGTGAATAAAATTTCCTGTGTATCTTTAACACATTTTGTTTATATACTCATCAGTTGATGGACATCTAAGCTGTTTTCTTTTCCTGGCTATTTTCAATACAGCAGCAATGAATATGGATTAGCAGATATCTCTTATAGCAGAATATAGAGTACTTGAAGTACTTGTCCAAGAATGGTATATCTAGATCAGATGGCAGATATATTTTGAGCTCTTTCAAGAACCTCCACCCTGATTTCCATAGTCTCTGCACCAGTTTTCATTCCCTCCCAGGCTCAATCAGTGTTCTTTTTCACCCACATCCTCAGGCTACTTGCTAACATTCATTATTGTTTAAACTTAGCTATTCTGACTGGGGTAAGAAGAATGTACTCAGCACCATTTCTACCAGACGTTCAAAGAAGAATTATTACCATCACACCTCATATTCTTCCATAAAACAAAAAAGAAAGAAAAATTTCAAATTATTTTCAGGATACTGGCATTACCCTAGTAACAAAATTCAGACTAAGCCACATAAAAAATGAGACAATATTTCAGATTAGTATGGGCATAAAGCTATCAATTAAATATTTGCATATTGAATTTAAAAACACTTAAAAAGACTATCCATTAATATCAGTTTGCTTCATTACAGAAATGGAATGGTTATACATAAATACCAAAAATATAATCTACAACAAAAATAAACAAAATACAGAATCACATGATTATTTCATTAGAGTCAGAAAAGGCCTTTAACAAAAATCTGGGATTTATTTGTGATAAAAGTACTATGGAATCTGGTGGCACAAGTGAGATATCTCAATATAATAAGACAATTACTGCAAGTTCACAGGCAAAACCTTAATAAATGGAGAAAACACAAAGTGTATGTGTTACATTAAAACAAGACAAAAAAGTTCGTTCTCTTCATTTCTATTCTACATATTACTGCATATATTAGAACATTAAGGTAAGTAAAAAAATGGAAAAAAAGAAAGAAAACTTTACTTGCAGTCTATATATTCTATACAGAAAATACCAAACTTATTCTATAAAATGTATTCTTACTCTGATGAACATATTTAGGAAAGTAGCAGAAGACAAAAGAGAAGACAAACCTCAGTAACTTTTCTACAGGCAAACAAGAAATATCCTCCTCGATCAAGAGGGAGGAAAGAAGGAGGGAGAGAGAAAGAGAGAGATCACATGTATGACTTTCATTCACATATCATAATAGTCTATGAATGAATAAAATATACTGAAATATAACTAAGTATATAAGTAAAAAATCTTGACAACTTTAAGACACTGAAGAAATATCATCCAATACCAGAATATAACAATGCCTCTAATTCTTCTATGTTGCTATGATTAATATTTTGAAAAATGGTTAACCTACAAAAACCAGTATACAGATTCAACACTATTGCTATCAAAAGTTCAATGGAACTTATAACAGAAACTATAAGAATAAACAAAAATTTCATAAGGAGACAAAAATTAGGCCAGCCATGCAAATATGAACAATTAAACAAACCACAAAAAAACAGACACTGGCATACATTAGCACTCTGATTTTATGAAGACATAGTAACTCATTTGAAACTTTTCTCTGTTGCCTAAGGACTGCCAAGACAAGATATCTGACTGTTATGTCCTAAAGTCACTTCCCTTACTTATGAGTTTTCTGAAGCTAACTAACCCAAAAGCTTTCTAAGAATTTCTTGCACCTGGATTGATTAACACAAGATCTATCTTGAAAGTCGAGGAAAAAGATATCTACTAATTCCCTGTAACAGGTATCAAAACATCTACTCTGAAGCTAAGACCTGAACAGCCAGGTCCAGCTACTTATGCAAACTAAGCCTTCACAAGTTCTCCCATTGGGAAGGTGCTTTAGCAAAACAAAAGACTGTAAGGTCCCTTCCCTGTTTACTTAGTCACCTAGCAAGGGAGAACACTCACACCTATGGCCTTTTAAGGGGACCAGCCTGTTGAGGTGTATAAAACTTATGTCTTCATTGTTGTGGCTATGATTCCATGAAAGATGCTGTGCCATGATAAGACATGCTATTAAGTGTTGTGCCAATAAAGATGTATTGAAAAGGAAAAATAATTAATCCTACATATGCCAAACATTTTTTTTCTTTTTTAAAATTATGAATAAAGTCTCATTTTTTATCCATGCATCCCCTTGTTCAAACTTAATCTCCTCCCCAGCAAGGTCATGACTTCCCAAGGTCCCAAGGTGACTGAGTTCAGCATCCTCTTCAGGTAAATCTGCTTTCCTCATCCAACAACAAGACTGGGTTAGGTGTTCCTCTGGAGGGAATGAGCTCCAAGGTACTGGTCCAAGGTGTTTCAGATACCAAGCTATTCAGGGGCTGTAGTTTGCAGCTTTGGAATGCTTTGCTTTTTGTTTAAAGTCCACTAAAAAGTGAGTACATCTCTTGTTGGTTTCTTTTCAGATTGTATAAAACATCCACCTTTCACACCAAACTTTTTAAAAAGAAGCCAAACAATATATACTTTGTACACTTTGGAGAATATATAACACTGCTGCCATAATCAAAGTACTAAGATTGAAAAATAATTATATTGAGAAATTTTATTTAATTTGTATATGTTTTTCACAATATAGTCTCATATTTTCAGATGAATTTTCTACCAAACTTTTCCAATGTACTTTTGACCTTTCTTTCAATTTCATTTTGATCATCAGCATTTCTGCAATTTTCATGTATGCCATCAATAATTTCTGTCTTGATCCTAGCTAGAACATCATTTTTTATCAAGATATCTGCTTTTCATTGTTGTTAAGATTAAGGATGATAGTTTTTGTTTTATGTGTTATCAGTTTTGTTTTCTATTTTTAGCACATTTTTCTTTGTTTTTCTCTAACAACTACTAACAACTACCATCTCATATTTAATTTTCTAGTTTATCTCAAATAATGTGAAATTTTCCTGATATTAATATTTCTTTATTGATCCTTGTAATGTACTCAATGAGTTCAAACTGAAACATTTATTTGGAAGTTTGAATAAAGGAAGTGTTCACAGTTGTTTTTCACTGATTTCCTGAAATTAAGTATGTTTTTAAGGTAGAAAATACATACTCTTTATTTTTTTTTTTTTAGATTTGTTTATTATGCCTACAGTTTTCTGCCAAAAGAGAGTGCTATATGTGGTTGTGAACCACCACGTGGATGCTGGGAATTAAACTTAGGACCTCTGGAAGAACAGCCAGTGCTCTTAGATGCTGAGTCATGTCTACAACCCCTATTATTTTAATTTGATAAAATTCTATTTGTACCCCAGAATTTGGTCTAGCACCACAACTATCCTACAGAGCTAGAAAGCAATTCATCTTATATCTCCATGGAATGTAGAAATACACAGGATTTTATAACCAATTTATTCTTGAAGAATCTAATTATTTCTTGACAGCTTTCTTATTTACCAGACTTACCCATTTGTGATTAAATAAATGTTGAAAACTCCAAATATATCATGCCAAATTGTTTTTTCTTTGTGCTGCTATTATTTTTCTCATATATTCAGATATTCTTTGTATTAATATTAATTGTGATGATGTATCCTATATTTAGTAAGAATAGTCTGAAATATCAGAGAAAAGATCCACCCACAGAGCCAAGCAATGAAGGTAAGGAAGTAGTGACCCATGCCTTTAATCCCATCACTCTAGAGGCAGAGATCCTGTGGATCTCTGAGAGTTTAAGGCCAAACAGAACCGAGCAGTGATGGCAGTCACCTTTAATTCTAGCACTAGCAAAGGTGATTTGGGAATTTAAATAGCTGGGCCGAGAAAGAAAGATTAGGCAGGAGAAGGCAGAAGTTCTTACCATTTCCCCCTAGCCCAGGAAGTTGGGACTACTGGAGATACAGTCTATCCCTGTTCAGCCTAAAGAGTGGGCTGTGTGGGAATTGGTTGTAATTTGTTCCCCAAGTCTCTGATATCTCAGATTTTTCCCAATATCTGGCTTCAGGTTTTCTTTTAATACTAAATAGAATTAGTGCAATAATTAATGTTTGCCATTTCCTTTTAGAAAATTGACTCCTTCATCATTGAAACATTGTCTTATTTGTGGTAATGTTCTTTACTTTGAAGAATGTTATATTCAAATTATAGCTACCCTTTTTAGTTAATATTAGTATGCTTTATCTTTATTCATTTAATTTACATATATTCATGTTAAAAATTGGTCACCTTGTAAACAACATATATTTGGATCTTGTCTTTTGATGTACTCTGACATTCTCTGTCATCTAATTGGATCATTTAGTTTAATGATCCTCAAAATGAATATTAACAAGTTTAAATTAATGTCTATCGTATTTGTTGATGTTATTCCTTGTTCTTATTTTTGCCCTCATTATTTTCTAACCTTGATAGCTTTGTGTATCCTATAGAACTATTTTTTGTTTCCTTTATTAACATATCATGAATTTTTATCACATTTGATGACCTTGGAGATTGCAATATACATTTACAATAAAAACAACTATATTTCTTATGATACTTTATTAACTGAGGATACTTCTTCAAAATGCCCTAAACTTCAAGTAGCAAGATGAATCACAAGAAAGAAGTTCTTATTGTGAAAGTCTGATAATATCAGTTTGACCTGGGTAATCCCAGCTGGAAAAAGAATTTTAACTCAAAAAATTTTTCTTTATCATCACTTACCATAATAGCATGTGCACCTACAGAAACCAAAACTACACATGTACACACACACACACACACACAAACACACACACACACACACACACACACACAAATCCCCACACATATCAAATGATAAATTAAAAGTTAAAGTAAGTTATAAACTTGATTTATTATCCCATCTTTTTTTATAATTTGTTTACTTATAATAATATTTAAGCTTGTATAGCATATCTAAACTTAAATTTATTTAGTTATCTTTTAAAGGATGTACAGAGCTTTGCTGACTCCCCATGAGAGGACTCATTCTTTAGAGGAGGGGATAAGGGTTGATGGAGAAGGGTGCTGTGGGGGGGACGGGTAGAAGCAGGAGAAAGGATGAGATCATGCTCATGTAAATGTAAAATGAATAACATACTTTTAAAAATATTCCTTTAATTTTTATATAATATGTTCTGATCATGGTTTCCGTCCCCATACTCCTCTCATATTACCTCCCATCCATGCTTTTTTTTCTTTGCAAACCAAATAAACAGACAAAAACAAACAGTGAATTAAAGTAAAATAACAATTATGTTTAATGTCTTCAGTCAGAAGACAATGAATATACACATACTTAGAACACTTTTTATACTTTTATACATTCTAGGATTCTTTATCTAGGCAATTCTGTAAACTTCACTGGGCAGATCTTTTAACCAGAATTAATTTATTAATGATTTCTATAAAAAGCAGTAGCTCCATGAGTGAAAGTGTGGCTTGAACGCCTGATGACCTGAGTTTAATCTTTAAGATACAAGTAGTGAAGCACAAAACTGATTTCTACAAGTTGTGCTCTGACTTCCACACATGCTTTCTAGCATGTAAACTTTCCCCTTTAATAACAGTGTGAATCAAAGGTAAATTCCAATATGCTTTTGCGTACCGAAGCTCTGACTGCCAACTCTAAATATCTGTGGTTGATTCCTGAAATTCATTTATTGTAGGGATATTCTGAATATCACATCTTTCTTTGGTCTCCATAGGTGTCTCAGTGCAGTGACCCTCCGTATACATAATTAAATATATGTAAACAGTAAAGAAAAAGATAATGTTCCATAGACATAGCCAGAGGTCATCTCTTAGGTGATTCTAACATCTGTCAATTTGACAGTCTAACACTAATAATTATAAAGTTTAAAAGGCACAGATGACGGCCTATGCTGGAGAGGATGCGGAGCAAGGGGAACACTCCTCCATTGTTGGTGGGATTGTAAGCATGTTCAGCCACTTTGGAATACATTAAGGAAGTTTCTCAGAAAATTGAGAATCAATCTCCCCAAGGACCCAGCAATACCACTTCTGGGTGTATACCCTAAAGAGGCACATTCACACTCCAAAGGTATTAGCTCAACTATGTTCATAGCAGCATTATTTGTAATAGCAAGAACCTGGAAAAAAACCTAGATGTCCCTCAACTGAAGAATGGATTAACAAACTGTGGTACATCTATACAATGGAATACTACTCAGCAGTAAGAAAAAATGATATTCTAAAATTCACAGGCAAATGGATGGATTTGGAGAATATCCTCCTGAGCTAAGTATCACAAACTCAGAGAGATAAGCAGGGGATGTACTCACTCACTAGTGGTCTCTAAACAAACAAACAAGAAAAAAAGCCAAACATGCCCAAGCAGCAAACCACAACCACTGAACAGCTTGGGATCAGAAACACCCTGGACTGACCCTTCAAAC
>PVIH01004611.1:0-137040 GCA_004025045.1 Sigmodon hispidus
GAAAAAAAAAAAAAAATTCAGAGGGAAAGATGAACACAAAGAAAATATAGGTGTAGCAATCTTATTTGTATGTCTACCCTTGATAAGCCATGCTTATCATTCTTATCCTCTATATAGTTATTGTTAACTCTTCCACATTTTAAATTCTTTTTACTGTGTTTTTTTTTTAATAAATACAAAATAAAGGAAAAAAAAAAGAATATTTTAGAATGGTGCTAATAAATAGATCCATACAAAAAAAAAAAAAAAAAATTACTGACTAATGTTTGATTAAAACACAGAAATTTTAGAAAGCATATAAAATTTGAATGTTAGAAGGAAATTCTAGAGTGTTGATTCATGAGAAACAACACTCAGCTAGCAAAGTAAAGCCAGTTTTCAATGAAAACTGCCAAGAGAGGCAATACCACTTTAAATGGAAATCACACATGGCTGGCAAAGTTGGGGGAATCCTTGGGCTGGTTTTGTGTCTAAGGGCCCCACACACCAGTGGCAGCATGCCTGCTGGATCCAGGCTAACTGCTGGCTTTTGTTCAATGAGAATTACTAACAAAGATACACTGCAGACAGCTGAGTAAAGCTGCAGAACTGGTAGCTGGTAGACAGGAAATGGAACGATTGGGGAAGAAGAGCAGCTTCAGATGTATTGGCCTTCTCACATATATACTCTCACACCCCACTATTCTCTTGAGATAGATTTTCAAAGGCCTTTCATTAACCCTGTTTATCAGCAAATGGTGAAATATCTTCCTTATAACTTGGCAGTTTAACTAATTGATCATGTTAGGTTTGGAGACAGGTCTTTTTGTGTAGCTGAGACTAACTAGAACTCTCTATTTAGCCCTTGTTGTCCTTGAACCCATGATCTCCATGCTTCTGCTTTCAAAGAGCTGGTATGGGCACATGCCTCCAAGCCCAGCTAACCTTGCTGCTCATAGTAGAATCATGAATTTCATTGGCAAGCTTAATGCTTGCTGTTTATTATTATCACTTAAGGGTGTGTGTGTGTGTGTGTGTGTGTGTGTGTGTGTGTGTGTGTGTGTGTGTGTGTGTGTGTGTAGGCTAGAGGGACAATCTCAGCTGCTTTTTAAAAGCAGTTTATCATCTTGTTGTTTAAGACACAGAGTCTTACTTGGCCTGGAGCTTGCTGATTAAGTCTAGCTAACAAGTGCACCCTGAAATCCACCGCTCTCTGACTTGATAGTTTGGGTTTGCTTCCATGACTAAATTAAAAAAAAAAAAACAAAACCTGGGCTCTGGGATTGAACTTGGGTCTTCCTGCTACAACGGCAAACACCAAAGCAGCTGAACTACCTCCCCTTATTTTCTTACTTTATTTCTTTATCTCTGCCATGAGCTGCCTCCTGCTCCTGTCCTGGCTTAGTATCCTGACTCACAATCCTAGAAAATGCATAGTATTGTCTAAAGATGTTCTAGGATCACATTTTATTTTGAAGAACCCTGCATTTGAAAGTATCATTTAGAAATGATAAATGAAAAATTTTCGTATCATTACTTAAGCATAATGTAAATAAAACTAATTTGGAGCACTTTGGATTTTTAAAATAGTATTGATAAAACTATTAAATATATTATTTCAATACAATTTTAAAATATATGTATTTTAAAATGATCTTGAAATATCTGCACCATAAGCCTCTACCTTCCCAATTTATGATGATCTGAAGTATTAGAATCAACCAAACTTTAAAGTGCTTTATTTCCAAGGGAAAAATATATTTTCCATGAAGAGAAATGCAAATATTATGAATAAGATAAATACAATATACTCAATGCATAAAATCTGTATACTTTTAAGAATATTTATGAAAAATATGGGGAATATTTGTATTCATTGTATTCTTTTCAAATTAAACTAATGTGAACTCTCAAAGGACTTTCAAAGCAGCACAAGTGAATGTGTAGATATTTTTCTCACCAATATAAAATACTGTTTCTACCAACTTACTAACAAAATACTTTATACTGATTGATATTAAATGTGTTGGCATAATAATAATGAAATGATAATCCTAGGTGATTTTACTGTGACACATGCTATTGCTTCCTCAGTACCACATTTTAATGACTAATGTATATCAGAATTATTTTTCTTAGAGTAACAGGAGTAACAGAAGAGTTTAAATATACCGTTAGAAGGTTAGAATAATTTATTTACCTTATATTATTCAACTATCATTATTTTATAAACATATGTACTTATATTTAGAAATATTAAACACATATGCTAAAATGTAAACAATGGCATAAATGTGCAAAATGTAAATAGACAAATAAAATTTTTAAGCTCCAGATTGAAAAATAGGTCCTAGTAATTGATAATAAAGTATCCACAATTATTACACTTCTGCATTATGGTGGACCTCAATTCAACTCCGGCCCAAGCTTAAAATGTATATAGTTTGTATCAAATGTAATGTGTAAATGACATTACCATTCATGTGATTGGTTAATAGCAGGAATCACATAATTATTCCTGATCTGTTTTCAGTAGGGGGCTTATTAAGACAAGGGCTAACAGAAAAACACAACAAAACACAGTACCCCAGACTTAGTTACAATATACCAGAGTAGGGTATGCAGTGCAGGTCACCTGTGCTCACAGGTACTTACCCAAGGAAGGAGTCTTCCCTTAGCTTCTTCTTAAACTTCTTGCTTGCACTGGTCCCACTCTGGTTAAATGCCCAGCTCTCTTCACTCCAACACCCTTCATGATCAGAGGAGTTTCCTTTTCCTGAGCTTCGTTTCCCTAGAAAACCAAAGTGAAAGGGTCTGCTCAGAATATAAGGGCTGGAGATCAGCTCAGATCCTTCCCAAGTGACTTCTTGGCCTATTTACCTATCGTTTCTATGATGCTATCAGAGCCCAGAGTGATTCAAGTCAGGCTGCTTTTAATAAAGGAATTGTAAAAAACAATCTTATCTCTGCGATAAGCCGGAGTGTCATAGTTCACTCGGTACTATACTCAAGATGCTGTTACTATCCATTTGAGAACCAGCCTAAAGTGTGAGTCTATTGTTGACAGAAATATTAAACTTAAATTTTTAAAAACTCACTAAAAGACATCCCTGAAGAATTACATACTCCCAAGCTCTTTCCACTCAGGGCTTATTTGACCTGAGAATCACACATCATCTTTGGTTGGAATACAGCCCACCAACAAACAGGTCCCTAGCCAGATGCTTCAAAATAAAACCAATACAGATAAAAGACTGTATAGATGCTACCACGCTTTATTTGTAGTTGTGGTTACCTAACAAAAGAGCTAGATAGGATATGTGCTTTTGGAGTCTACAGGTAAAGATCCTGCCACATTTATTTGTGTCATTGCAGGAAATTCCATCAATTTAAATACTCAAGCTAAAAACGCCATTTAATACCAATGAAATCAGCCCATAGCAGAAACAAACAAAAAAATGTAGTCATTTGGAATTTCTCTATCTTGACTGATTACACAATACAAACCGTCCCTGTCAGTGCTAGGAAGTACACAGGTAAAGTGAAATGGATAAGACACATGAATGACTCATACTAGTTCGATATTCAACTGTGCATGAGGATTTTTTCAATAGGTCTAATGAGGAGACTCTGCTAGGCCTTGTAACCCTTTCAGGTTTACAGGAGTCACTTACCTCTGTCCACATTAGCTCGCAGAGAGGTAAGCATGCCCTCTGACACCAGGGTTTTATAAAGAGCACCTTTGCAAGACCTCTCCGATTTCCTGGAGCCACAGGTCTCTGTTTTTCTGTGACAATCACTGTCCTCAGGCTTGGTCTGTCCTGGCAGGCTAGGTGGCAGTGCACCTTCTGTGGGGGTCAATGGCTCTGATTTTATGCCCTCTGGCACCTCCCCAGGAACATTCTTGCTAGCAGAAATAGTAAGGAAATCTGAAGGTCGTGACTCTTTGGTGATGTCTGAGCACTTCTCCTTGGAAACCTTCTTCTCTTTTGACTTTACTTTTTTCTTTGGTGGCTTGGCATCCAAAATGCTTCCCTTGCCACTTGAGGAGGGGCGGACCTTCTTTCTTGGGGTTTCTCCCAGTTTGTCAACACCCCAGTCTCCTTTTGCAACAGCTTCTATGGTGTACATGACACTCTCAATGTCAGATTCCGAAGACTGCCTCTTTTTGCAAGTCTTCTTGGGTGTAGATTTCTCATTTCCGTGTCGATCCTGCTTATTTTTCTTCTTTTTCTTTTTTATCTTCTCTGGCTTGCTTAGCGTGCTGGGGTCCTCGATAATCACAATTCCATGAGGGTGACACATGTGATCCTTTCTGTTGGGGACATCGCTAATTATTATCTTGCTACTGGCAGAGTAAGAAAAATCAGGGAAGCGACTGTATTTCTGATCATCCTCTGACTCCTTTCTAATTTCTTTGGGGTCTTCCATTTTAATAGCCATGACATTATTCATTTGCAGCTCCTCAAAATTTCTGAAGTCCTTTAACTCCTTTATATTTTCCTTAGATGATCTCTCAAATTCTGCTTCCTTCTGGAATCCAGCTTCATTGTTTTTCTCCATTTTTATGTCTCTTTCTTCCTTTTCTTTTTCCATTTCTTTAATTCTTCCACCTTCTGGTTCTTTTGATTTTACTACGTTAGTTTCTTCCATTTTCATCCCCTCTGATGCCAGACACATCTAAATAGTAAAAACAAAAGGGAGAAGAAAAGCAAACACCCTCGTTATTGTATAATCAAAATTAGTTTTCACTTTTTAGTTTTATCTTTTAGAAATTAAGAAAGGTTCCAAACTGACAATAATCACCTCATTTCTACCAAACTTCATTGAACTGTAAACACTCCTGAGTCATTTTCTAGCATCATCAGAAACGTTTCCCATGAAAATTAGATTCAATAGAGGATGGACTCTGGAGCTTAAAGACAAACTTGGCTCTTAGTTTGGTATTTGTGGAGAGCAGAATTTCACTCCTTATTGCTCAAGGCCTTTATAAAATAGATAGATCCTATCATGGAGGATTTTGTGAGGCTAAGTAAGATGATATACTTATGTCAGTATAATTCCCACACTCTATCCTGATGTTCAGTACTACACCCCAGAGAAAAAGGAAAATGGCAGTAACTTCCACTGGTCCACTTGAAATTAGGAATGTTATAATGATTAATAAAACAACCATGAAAGGTTTCAATTAGTGATCATGAATTAGATGGTCACGATAGATGCCAACGGATAGTTTTAGAAACACAGAAGCTCTGGGAACATTTGCTTATTTTTTATTTTGTCTGGTGACAAATCTGAGCCCGGCTATATAGATTCAGAGCCAAACCAACTGAAACTACTTATGTCATAAGCAGTTTATCAAACTTAACTTGTATCACACTTATTATAGTTTTGCTACCAAAGTATCCATGCATCTGAATGTGTACTAACACACTTACACAGAGTAAGATAATATTTATCTACTATGCATGTACTTTTTTTTTTTTTTTTTTTTTTTTTAGAATTTGAAAACTTCTGAACACCAAATATATCTGCTCTATATTTGGTCAACTTTAAAAATTCTTTACCCCCAAATGCGACATCTAGGACATTTAAGAGTAAAGCTGTCCCCCTCATCTCCAGCTATTACTTTGAAACTCAGGCTAAGTTATAGAAGGTGAAGTTACAGCATACTGTTAATTATTTTCAATACCCCAGTTTCTACTCATAAACGCTAAACTAGCATCTCATATGAGAGACCCTAAGAAGGACACTAATAATATGTATATATAAAAAAAAACCCAACAGAGTTAGTTTCTGTCTTTGAGGAATTTACCAAGAGGCCGACGATGCTGATTTGGCAAGCATAGCACAGGACAAAGTAGCTGTAACATACGTAATTTACTGTGCATTAGCAGCATGGCAGAGAAGCATATTGGGCTTGCTGATTCAGCACAAAAATCAGCACAGGCGCATGAAATTCATTTGTTTTACAGAACCATCATCTTTCCAAATGGCAAGTTGTTAGGACTGTTGACAGATGTGAAACTCAGTTCTGAATGGGTAATACACTGGATTAAATATCAGATGCTCAGTCTCATTTTTCCCCTCTTAGTACTGTTAGTGATTCATAAACCTTTCTGAAAGAATTCTGTAATGTTTAGGTTAGGAAAAAATTTGACATGCTGGGGAGGCAGACACTGTTGCTTTAAAAACAAACAAAACCATCAGACACCACACACACACACACACACACACACACACACACACACACACACACACTCAGCCAACAACATATCAAGAGCGCCCTGCCCATCAGGCAGTTCATGAGGAAGATGTGAAATAAGAAAGATATGCAACAAAGTTGTCTTTCTTGGGACTCAACTTTTGTAAAGATGCGGCCACCCACAGACAGCAGAAAGGAAATTTAAGAACATGGCTATTAAGCATGCACACTGGGCTCTTTCCTTTATTTTATTGAATCAGAAACACACTTGAAGCACATGCTATCTTATGTTAATGCTAAAACACTGACAGTTTTCCTTCCTTGAATATTTTACTCTAATGGGTAAATTTTTGAAATAATTTTCCTTTTCAACTACCCGATACCTAGTTATTTATAAACTATCCCAAAAGAGCTCAATATACTAGTTCTGGAAGTAGCTCAGAATGACATTCTTAAAATAAGTGTAATGTTTCTTCACCCATTGTCACTTTGGTGCCTTTCATGGGTCATGTCAGGGACTTTTCTCAACTTGGCAGAAACATTTGCAGTACTAGGCCAACAGTCTGCATCTGCAGCACAGATTCAACTTAGCAAACCTAACAGTGCTCTGCAAACTCTATTCTCTGTTTGATGTATTTCAAAATGATTCTCCTTATCACCCTTGATAGCATTCTAAGCTAGGAATGAAATGGAACACATACAGACATTCACTCTGGGGACATATTCTGGGAAATAGCATAATATTTCTTGTGTAGGTAATTACAGCAAGCACTAGTTTTAGGCTCTTAGAAGCTACCCTCACTCTCCTCAAATACAGTATGTTAATCCTAAATAAAAGAAATACAATTATATTGCTGAAGACAAAATCATAAAAGCAAAACAAATTCTATTAAAAAGCATGAATCACAAGTCTGTTCACTGACCAAAACTCAAATCTGACACATACCTGAGTGCTACTATGTTACGTAATAGAACCTTCTTTGCAGTACTGGGGGACCGGGGGGGGGGGGTCATGTTACATGGTGCTCCTGAGAGTTAATTGATTTTTGCACAAAGATAGGTAACTTATCACTGTGTGAGGGGAAGGTTTGTTTGAAAAATTTAACATTGAACAAAAACTGATGACCCTATTTGTCATAGTTTCTAAAGTAAGAATAGACTTTATTGAATAAAACTGAGTTCATAGCCAAACATCAGAGCTTACCCAAAGTTACACCATAAGCTTAAGAGCCTTAGATTTAATTCATATGAACAAAAACCAAGCAGATAAGTGGGTAACAGTATACCCTTGATTGGGATTCTGTGAGGTAAAAAAAAAAAATCTATGAGTGAAAATACCCGTTAATTTTAAGAGCCCCATAATGATTAGGGAGAACAGATATTTCAAAGTAGCAATATTCTTCTTAAATGACACTCAGTTTTCTTGCAGTACCAGATAAGACAACTCTCAGTAGGAATACTAGGTAATTTATAATGGTGCCCAGAGATGAAGTCTTTTGTTTTTTTTCCTAAATGAATCACACTTTGGTTCCTATAAGTTCCGGATTTCTTTATCCAAGTAAAATGCTAAGAAGCTTGGTTGCCTCAACTCTACATTTTAAAATTTATGTTATATACCTAGTACCTAGATGAATGGTTTCCAATTTCTCCTTGTAAACCTTACCCTATCAAAATTACCTTCCAGCTGTGTCAGCCACACATTTGCAATAGTGTTATTAATGATTTTGCCTAAACCTTTGGTAACAATGTTGAGTACAACAGTAACAAGAACACAGCTTTCTGGTGAACTTCCAGACGCTTCGCCTGTTTTGTTTTGAACATTAGTAAACCTCAGCCATCTAAGAATGTGTTATAATTCAGTCTCCTATTCTGTTCAGAAGGAATACTGTTAGCTTTCCAATGTCTTGTTGAACCCTGGACACTGAATGCTGCATACCAACAATGCCAGCAACATTCTATCAGCTTCAAAAACAAGTAAACAATAACAATGACATCAAGGAGAAAATGAAGCTGGCTTATGCACTAGTCAGTGTAACTGCATAAGCAGAAACAACTTATGGCACACCTAGCTGAGTAACTTCTATGCAGAGAACAGCTTTGTTATAATAGCGCATGGAAACTTACAGCAACTAAACAGGAAATGGTAAGGAAACCCAGAGGTTAGCAACAGCAGGAAGCTATGGTAGAGGCAAAAGGGGTAAAAAACATTCCTGAAATCCAAAGGTCCAGTTGCCAGTCTAACACCGAAACATGAGGGGCTTCACTGGATTCTGGAAGAATGGTGTTTGGCTTTCCCAACACACAGCTGCTCCCAGTCCACCCTCCCCCCTCCCAACCCAGTCTCCTGTCAAGTGTCTCTTGGTGCTTCAATGCAGGTGGGTGCTGAAATGATCATAAAGGAACAGAAGAGGGCAGTCTGCAGATACTGGAATGCCAGAGAACAGAGCAAACCTGCTCTGGGGCAGCACCTGTGACCATGGCCTTAGTCAGGAAAACTGTTAATTTCCAGTTTTCACACTCATGTCTACAAGTTCCAATATTCTTCGACCAGTTTTAAATGTTTCTATGAAATAATAATCTACATTTAGGAATCATGCTTATTCTTTGAAAGTCAGAATGATTTTTCACCATTTTGTGCTGATTGTTTCCCACATTTTGTCAAAGGTTACTAAAAGTGAGACAAATTTCATTTGCCAAGTCTTGCTCTAGCCTACAGTAGAATTTTCTGTGGAGAAACCCAAATTAATATCCTACCACTACGTAGCTGCAGAGTTGCCACAAACTACCCTTTCTTCACGTACTTGCTCTGGTTTGCACATCGTTTTCCTTACCCCTTCTCCACAGTAGTACAAAACAATAATGACATATTTTCACTTTCTCCTGGGTCTTTATGATAGTTTTACTTCCTCTAATTTAGACTAGTCAATTTCTTTCTTTAGTTACAAAAAATTAGACATAGGGGTTTCTTTTTTGCCATTTTGCATTCATTGCTCACACTGATTTCCATACTACATTTTAGAACACTTTAAATGTTGATATAATTCTTCTCTATTTCTCGTTTGTTATTTGCTATACATAGTTCATATTCTGTTACAATATATATATTCAGAGATTATCAAATAAAAATATAGGATATGTTTTATAAATATATTCAGGTTACCAATCATAAAAATTAAAGATTACTTTTCTTCCTTTTACTCAGCTGTGTACGTACTGTGTGTGTTTGTGTTCGGAGGGAGAAAGAGTATAGTATGATGTACAGAGGCAGAAATAAACTAAAACCTAACAAGACTAGAATCGGAAGAAGGAAGGAAGGAGAGAGAAAGGCTGCATGTTATTAGTAGTTTGGGTCTCTGTTTTAGGCTTATGTGCTTTTTTGTTCCTGAAACTCAGTTTTCCTTAAGTCTAAAAGATATGTCTGACTAATGTATCCTCATTCTACTGTATTTCCCTTTAAATTTCTTGGCTATTACATAAAACCTGCTTAACCCCATTATTTGCTGTTTTTAATATTTATTCCCTCATTAGACTAGGTTTTCTAGGTAAAACCTGGGGAAAGACATGGATGTAATGACCCCTCTTAGGCTGAGCAAGTTCGACATTAAGGTCTAGTTTCAGGGTCCTGGTTCTGTGGACAGACCCCAGACTGCAGGACTGCAGATGGGCTTTGCCAGAGCTTAGTTATGTTGACGAAGGAGGAGATCCTATTATGTAAGATTATTCAAAGAATTCTCCTAATCTCTGTGCCTCAGATTCCTAACCTATAACATACAGATGTTACTATTTCTTCCCTTAGAAGTGCACAGAACTCACAATGCTTAGAACAGAGTGAAGACAAGGTTTATGCTAACACTCCTCTGTAGTCTTATATCACAGAAAACATATGATAGAACAATAAATAATGCTTCTATTACTTAAAGTAATGACATCTATATGAGTACCACAAGCACTATACTAGAGCCTTGATTGACTACTTGCTTTCCTCTTACTTTTAAAACTAGGGTTCAATAATTCTCTAAGGATTACAGAAAAAACTACACAAAAATTGAGTTCAGGAAGATCTTAATTTCATAAAAGTTCTAAAAAATATGTAACTATAATTAGTTGTTCTGTAGCAGTTTTCCTCTGAGATCGAAACATTCCGTTCTGCAAGGAAGCTCCTTAAGATGGAAGGTAAACTATTCAAATAGCTTCAGGAAAGCCCTGAAACTGACCAGATTCACTAAGTCCCTCCCTCACAGGCTGCTGAGACAAAACAAACTCAGAGAAGACTGAGACTGGCTGCCTGGAAAAGGTTTAGAACAACTGAGGTGTTAGAAAAGGACACTCTCCAACCTCATGAGCTGCCTGCAGGTGTGCAGTGTGCTCCAAGTTCCCAGCATCTGTGAGCTGTCACCTGCATTGGAGTGGGCATTGGTGATGCAATTGTCTTGGTGTCATTTCTGCTCCTGAAAGTAACCCTCAACAATATTCCTCTAAGAAACCCTAATAAACTCATTGGTTCATGATGTTGGACTTTGGTGGTGTCTACACTTTGGTCTGTCCTGGTTTGCTATCTGGAGTGAGAAGATATGTGCTTTATCTTTCTAGGAAAAGTCTTGTCACATAGTATTAGTGTAACAAATAATTGTCTTGGTAATGAAGTGAGATCCTCAAAAGATCAGCTTAGTTCTTAGCTATGGAGCTTTTCCAGTGCCCAGTTTTATTTCTGTGTATGAGTATGTTGTGTTCACATCTACTTTGGGTGTGTGCATCCAACAATTCAGTGGAGCTTAGGAATGTTCATACAAGCATTCCTAAAATGGACACGTATGTAGCCAGCCACACAACAGGCAAAAAGTAACATAAAGCAATGTGAACTCAAGGGAACAAAATTACACTGTGGAAAATACAGAATCAATGAATCAATAACTATTATTAATTTAGTCAAGATATCCTTAATAAGAGATCTGGTTGTTAATCAGGCCTTGAAATAGTGCCTGACATGGTAAATGACAATTTATCCTTCTATTATTAATTTAAGTTGAGCACTAACTTTCTTTAAAAGAAAGAACAGAAGATCACTAGGGCACCTTCCAGTGATGGAATTCCCAGGGCAGCATTCAAAAAAGTTAAAATGTTAATGATTTAAGTCAAAGATGGACATAAATATTTGATAATTATTGTCAGTTCCCTCAGGTCCTATTCTATTTTTCAACAGCTATAACTCAATGGGCATGGAACACAGTCTTTTCACCTTGGTATTCTTCTCCAAGAATATGCTCATATTTTTGAGAAGGTTTAAAGGTTTCCAACAGATAACTGTGTTAAACTGAATGCTCATTAGTCCTAAGGTAACTCATGAATCGAAAGTGCATTCTGATTCAAATTAGGAAAAATTATTTTATGAGTCTCTAAAAACAATGCTAATTATAACTACACTACTGCCAGACTTCAACTGACAATCACACTTTCTTAGTTACGCACCCCAAGAGTACGTATAAAAATTAATCACAAATCTCTGCCACCAGAAACTACACGTGGTCTCTTACTTTTATATAGGGAGAAAGGCCTGGAGGTGATGTGATGGAGATAATATAACTCCTTCCTCAAAGGAAAAAAAGCTGAAATACTAAGACTATTCCTCACAAATGATGTATTGGACCAATGCACAATCATCATCTTCAAAATACTATGATCTAAGTATCACTACTGTAGGGGCTAAAATACATACTGAGGAAAGTGTATTTCATGTTCCCCAGGACAGGGAGACTGCCTTTTTAGTCCAGGTAAGAGCACAGTTAGGCTTGGGATCTGTTACAAAGAACTAGTTTCAAGAGAATATTACTGTGTGTGTCCTGAGTGCTTGACCCTCCCAGCCACCTTAACCCAGAACATAAAGCTGCAGATCCTAACCTAATTTCTAATTCTAAAACTTGAAATTTTACAAGGAAACCTTTTATTTAACATTGGTATGCTGCTTATCTTTTGATTCAAGTTCAAGAAAACTTATGCAATGTCAAGTTTTCATCCTGAAATAGAGGCACTATAAATGTATTTCTTTTAACAAATGCTAAGAGACTGATCCAGTTCTTGTTCTGCCTTAAACAACAGTGAAATGGGGAGTGAAAATTAATAAGCTGTTAAAAGTAATGCCACAGTAGCTATCTCTTGGCTGATCCTAAGCCTTGGTAAGCAACTTCAAGATGAACCACATCATCTTACTCTTAGACTTTGTCCTTTGTTGTTTACTGTAAAGGAAGTCTCCTAAATTAAAAATATGGCAGTGTGTAAACAGACCTACTAACACTAATCAGTTTTAATTTCAAAATCTCTGCTTTTTAGTACAAAACAAGTGGTTTTTGCAGCCAAGGTGTATTTACAATCATTTTGTATGGGCTTATTATCTGCCAAAACAGTTTAAATGCAACTTTAAGACGGCAGTTAGCAGCATTTTCCAAGATGTGCATTTCCTCTGTAATTAAAACCAGAATGGTGTGTGTGTGTGTGTGTGTGTGTGTGTGTGTGTGTGTGTGTGTGTGTGTATCATATGGTTTCTGAGAATAACAACAGCACTGCTGCTAAGAAAATCAGACTCTCTATCATGCAGGATAAACGGTCATAGAATGTGGTCTATGTATCTTTGAGCACTAAATCTGGAAAAGTTAAGCAATTTTCTCTTTGCTTGGCTGAAAACCCTGGCCCAGGTGAAGTGAAATTATAAAGGTTTTCTTTCCTGTCTATTTCTTTGAAAACAGGGGATTCTGGATGGGTAGGAGTTGCTGGGGTACCATATGGCCATCTGATGTCTTCTCTGAAGTTGTTAACAGCAGTTATTAAAAACATTTCTATATTTCAGCTACCCCCAAAATACACTGGTGCAATTTGGAGTGAGAAGAAAAGTTTAGGAGATGTTTAAATGACAAAAGACTTGAATCAAAAGATAAGAAGCATACCAATGTTAAATAAAAGGTTTCCTTGTAAAATTTCAAGTTTTAGAATTAGAAATTAGGTTGAGACCTGCAGCTTTATGTTCTCGGTTAAGGTGGCTGGAAGTGTCAGGCACTCAGGACACACACAGAACACTTGGATTCAGTCGTACTTCAGAGAAGCACCTTTAATCATTGGCAGTAATGGGAAATGTTAAAGGGATCGAAGGGAGAACACCTAAGCAAGATTATTCATGAAGGCACCTATGCTTTCTAATATTGTTTATAAGTCCTGTCATTTTAATGTATAATTTTATAAATTATTTGATTTTCATGAACACTACAAAAATTACCTTTCCTACATTTTATTTGATTTATACACTGTTATAGCAATTTAAAATATAAAAAAGGTAAGATGCTGAAATTTCCGAAAAATGTCTGTATTTTTATTTGATAAATATAGTTAATGACAACCTTTCCAATAGCTTTTCTGTTTTCTCTCAGGTTTATGGGGTGGGACACAACACCCTGTTTCTTCTTCAGCTTCTGACCGACATGTAACAAGGTTGATAAACTAACTGAGATAAAGAAGAATATAATGGAGTAGCACTCTGCCTTCTTCTCTTCTCTCTTAATAGCATCTTCATATAACTAAAGAGCAATCCCCTTTAGGGCTAGAGTTATAAACCATTAATTTCCCCAAAACCCTTATATATCTATCGAACTATATCTACAGAGTGCGTGGTATGTAACCTGTCAGCTTTGTAAAGGTGCAAAATTATCTAAAAAGAAAATCCAAGCTCTATTTCTTTGACAGCATCTCAGACATGTTATTTCATCAAGCCACGCATATCTAGGTGGGAGTGAACTGTCTTCCTTTAGACTTCAAAGTGTGCACATACCTATAACAAGCATCTTACACAGTGTCTTATAGTTTTCTTAAACAAGACAGAAAAGCCCACTTCAAGAGCACAGTCCAAGGAGACAGAGGGTCTAGCTACGTTCCTACCTAGACTCTGATTCTTACTATCCACATGACCTTAAGCAAGCTATGAAGAAAACTTGCCTAACTTCTACATTCTTTAGTTTCCTAATATGAAAAACAGAAATGAAAATAGGATCTGTCTTAGAACACAGTTGTGAGAATTAATTTAATGCATATGAAGTACTCAAATTGTATTTGACACACAGTAGATAATAAATACTGCTCATTGTCATAAGTTAAACAAAACTCACTAGTAGAAGTAATATCAGAAAATTACTAGAACAAACACCAGTGATTTTATACATAGGTTCAGCACCTGTCACTTTCTAAGAAACCAACTTTATATGAAAGCAAAGCATTCCTATACTTCTGATCTTAGGTTGCAGTTCTGACTATACTAAACACATGGACATGGGTAGGTAGCTTCAGCAGCGCCACTATTACTGGCAGGGAGGATTTACTGAAATACTCCTGTCAGAATTAGTGATTACACTTTTCTGCTTGTTAACCAGACTGTTGGTGCCACGGATATTTAATTCTAGAATTAAAAAAAAAATTTCAGATATAGCTATCTCTGATTCTCCTCAGACCATCCTGCAAACTGTACTAACTCTCATACCCAACTGTCATCCCAGGGAGGCTGCTGCACTGCTCTGTAGATGATTAGCCTAATTAATCTCAAAATGACTGGAAACAATGCATTCTAGCACTTGCCAGCATAAGGGACTGATTAACTGAACAGTATGAACCTCACGGAGGCTTGAACAAAGAACACTGTGTTGTTCTCAATTTTCTGATCTCAGTAGAAAGCTCCCCTCCTGGCTGGATAGATTTCCTTTAAAATATATGGAACAAGTCCTAGGATTTCCAGGTCACTTTCAGACATTAAAAGCTATCCACTAAAGGGTTGGGTAGATGGTGTAAGGACCTCATCTTGATCACCAGCACCTATGTAAAAGACCAGGCAAGGTGACTCACTTGTGATTCCAGAGCAGTGGAACCTTAACATGTGCCTACACCTATGTACAAAAATATCTAAATGTGTCAGTCAGGGTCTTCACTTGGAAAGGTACCCTTTTAAAAACCAAAAAGATTGAACAGGAGAATCCAAATCTCTACTTCCTGCTAACATCCCACATTATTTTTGGCTGCTGAGGAAGACACAGAGTATGGCAATAAACACATATAAAATTCTATGTCTTAAAATTTTATTACATTAATTATTACCATTTTCGTGTATGTACAATTTGTGGGAGCAGGGATTCTTTTTCCACTATGTGGCTCTGGGGACTGATTCCAGGTGCCTTGGTGGTAGACTGTTTGCTATGGTTTGCATGTGGAACTGTCTGGGAGGTTACAGAATGCTCAGGAAGTGGGTGGGGTCTGGCTGGAAGTAGGAGGTTGTTTAAAGCAGAGGCCTGTGGTTATAACCTAGTCATATCTCTTATCCAGTAACAAGACAGGCTGATATTTCCCATCTCTACTCCATGAAGACAAAATAAACCTTCTAAATTCAAGTATCCTTTAGCAGTTCTAGAATAACTAACTAATACACTATCTTTTCTTTATTCTTTTGTTGGTGATACATTGCCAGGACTTTCTTAAGAAATGCCTCAGGAAGGGTGATAAAAATACTGAACAGATAGGCACATCAGTGTTCAGAAGGGATATGGCCTCAGGCCTTGAATGGGTCGTATAGGGATCAGAGAGGGAAGGTGATTCAAGGTTTTGTTTGCTTGTTTGTTTTAAATCCCTAGTATGGGTACAATCCAGGTAAATGTCACTTCTGCCTCTCACAGTACTTGACAGCATCTTGAGCAAAGGCAGCTCCATCATATTTTTTTGTGATGTGACTGCCCGCGATCTGCCATCTGCCAATCCCTCCCCATTAGTCTTCAGTGGCCTCCTGCTTGATCAAACTAATCTACTTTATTTATTTCCTTTACCCTTGGAATCCAATGTCAAAACTCTGAATAGTGAAAGCCATTCCATGTCTCCCTGCTGCCAGCTCCCCTGTTTTGTTTGTGTTTGGTCAGATAAGTAAAGGATGCCACAAAATATTCACATCTAAAGCACTTCTTCTTTCTCAGGAAACCATAAAAATGTATTGCTAGCATGTTCCTTCCTTAATCTTTAACAGATCTGACTGCACTTTTCCTGACACTGGGGCAAAGCTTGGAGAGAAAAAAGGCACAGGGTTCCACATTTCCCTCACTGTGATGACTTGGGAGTCGAGATGGTGGAGGGAGAGAGAGAGAAAGAGAGAGAGAGAGGGAGAGAGAGAGAGAGCTGTTAGGGTAGAGGAGGAAGTTGAAGTAGAAGGGTCCAGCCTAAATCAGAACAACTTTCTTGACAATTTTCCTTTTGGAATGTGTAAGTTTAAATCTTTCTCCGTTTTTAATTTTTAGAGGCATCAGAAATGATTATACATTATTTGTTGAAGAAAAAAGAAGACTCTAAATTACAAGTGGACAAAAATAAAAGGAAGCATTAATTTACTGGTGATCACTTGCCACGCCAGCCCATCTACTATGCATTTAATGCTTACTTAGCAACTGGATGGTCTTCTAACATACACTATCCATGTTGTGGCATCAGCTTCATGTGGCACAAATAATAATAAAGATCTCGGCAAATGGTTTCTCAGCAACCCACTTTCATCAGAAGTGCCTATTTTTACTCAAATGTTGCTAAGTTGATTTTCTGTAACTGAAATAGGCTTATTTTGGTAATTTTACCCCTTTAAATTATGACACCAGCATCAAAGCATCTGTTAAGCCATAGCATCTGTTTCATATTTGGGATACATCCTTATAAATTAGAACAATGCTTTTTTTCTATGAGCTTTGATTTAATAAAAAAAAACCTTTCTCATGACTGAAAGAAAATGACAAAGTAGATTTCTCTCTTTAGCAATTCTGCACAGCAAAGCATCTCCGAGGTTCATATGTTACCATCAAAAATGGCTTAATAAAGATAAATGCTATATGGAAATTTAGTTTGTTTTATATTTTGGTGTTATTTAATACGTTATAGCTTTATACATGTGTATACACAGAAAGAAATTATATAAGCAGAAAAAGCAGATGGCACATACATCCATATTATTTTAAAAATGGTCATTTCAAATATGTTGTTTTGACAATTTAGAGCCTAGAAAATCCATAACCTTACAGTTTGTTTGTCTGCTTAGTGAGATCCATTTGCAAGGTCACCGTCAGAGGCGCTCTCTTTATTGGCTACATTTGAAGGAGAACTTTACAAACTCCCTTTCAGAACCAGTCCCTGTAGTCTGCTGAATTTTCCTTAGTGTTTCTGGTCTTCACAGTCCGCTCTTTGGGTCTGGATTTGTTTTGCATAAGACCAAGTCAATTTTAACATCTAATCAGATGGATTAGTTTGTTGTAGTCTCTGTATTTGCTACTGTCTCAGGGCCTTGCATTCCTAAATTGGACCTGGCTTGGCTTTAAAAGCCTAATTTAAAGATACCAACTTAAAGATTTTCAAATTGTCAGGTTTTTTTTTTTTTGATAAAATGACAGATGATCTCATTAAGCTCAGTAAGTAGAATTTACAAAAGAATCATGCCACTCACAAAGGAACTCAGAGGGAACTCAGGAAGAAAAGAGAAAGAGAAAAAAAATAGTAGCAGAGTTTCTCATCATCCAATTCCTAGCAGTTGAGAGGATCCTGATGTTGGTGAAATCCTCCCACATATTCCTTTTAGGCAGAGTACTCGCAGTAAGCTAGAAATGCTACAACTTATGGCAACTTCTGCATAGTTTTTCCTTTGCTAGAGGAATAATAATAACGCATGTCACATCAAATGTGTGAACGATGATACTCTAAAACCAGATATTAGAATATTCCATCTGAACATCATACACACACACACACAGACACACACACACACCATTCTGACTAAAAGTGGTGCATTTTAAATATTTAAAAATGGTTTAAGAAAATCAAAGAAAAAAAATAAGCTATTTTTGGAACTCAGGCTGGATTTAATCTTACTAATCTTAAACTTACTAACCTGAGAGACACAAAACTTGTCTAATTAAAAATATTAATTGTGAAACAGTTTTTGCGATATTCCTAGGTAATCTTTTTCAGTACTTAATGACTTTCAGTAGCAAAATCCCCTATCGTAAAGTGAAAGGCCGTCCTCTCACTGTTGAAAACTAGATCCAGAGTATTTATGGTCACGGGTGAGACAGCACAGTTTAAGACACACTACTGTCATCTTTTGTGATTTCCACATCTGCAGATCTCAACTCATGACTTGCCTCTGCCAACTGAAATAGTGCAGAATTCCCACAGCGTTTCACAGGCTCAGCACCACCCAACTGTGAAGTGCTTGAAGAGATCTACAAAGAAAACAATTCACATAGATAGTATTAATTTTGATGCCATAATCTCTGCTTTCTACCTACTATTTAGAAGAACTGTCTTAAGTTTGTAGGACCAACACTACCTCCAACTATCAAACCTCTCTAACTAGATCAAATATGGAATAATCATATTATCCTTCATATTCTTGACTCTAAATTTAACACTAGCATGATATACATGTGATTTCCACTTAAGAACTCATCAATTCGCTGAGTAGAAGAATATATAAAATTATTTTGCATTTACCAATCAATTTTAATGAAAATATTTGGGTTCTCTGCAGAAAGAACTCATGTGGTAGATAATATGACAGAAACTAGAGAAGGGTAAGCATTTTATATAAAATAGACTGCTTATGGGAGGTCATGTGTAGACTAATGGACCTCAAACCTATAAGGTTCAAACCTATGAGTTAAGAATATGCTCATACTATTTGAGTTGTATCAGCATACATAAAATTATACTGACTGCATTTTTTTTTTTTTGAAAATTTGGCTGAGTAGTTTCTGAACAATATTACAAATGAACAACACTATACTTATTTTCATATGAAAACTTCATTTCAATTTTTAACCTCGCTAAGAGTTGAAAAGAAATCTACTCAGGACATGAATACAGCATTCTTCATGAAAGCAGGTATGTCTGAGCACCTTCCATTTCTATGGTTCTGAGTTCTTTCTAAGTCTATATAGTTTCCTCAGTTTGGTTTAGGAGGCAATCCAGCCTAGTAATTTGCTGGTCCCACAGGCAATTCTAAGGAGTGTCAACTCAGGGACAGATTGTGTGATGGGTGCTCATTGGTAGAGGGATTTCTCTCTAGAATACCCATGGAATAAGAGCCCTTTGTAAAAACACATATTTACTATGTTAATTATGGACTTTTTTAAGGTTTAGCTAAAGGAAGTTTTTTTCTCTCCTAGATGGCATAGTTTTAGTAAATTCATTGCAATCACATGGTGTTCTACTAAAAGTAATTCATTCCTTCTGAAGTCTGGATTATTTCCCACTATTCAAGCTTTCAGTGATGCATACCACTTCTTAACTATTTATAGACAAGTTGAATTTAGTTGTTCACCTATCACTAGACTAACATACTATTATCAGTGACTCTTAGCAACTTAAGAAATGAAACACTGAATGTTAATGTAGGGGTCATAGCTCCTGAGCCAGCCAGGCATGCCTTTATTACTTTCTGCTATGTACACTTAAGCAAATAATCCAGACTCTGAGCCTCATTTATTCTACCTTTAAAATACATGAAAGCTTGTCCAGTATTATACTGCAGAGATAAGTTTTCATACTGGGGACCAGCGGGGTTCCGAGGCCAATAGTTCATCTCAATAGATGACAACAATCAATACTTAGGATTGATCATGATCATTAACAAATAAAAACATTTTTAGTGCCTTTCCAAAAATTGGTTATACAATGAAATTAAACAACTTAGAAATGAAATGTGTGAAGGCACAATTTATTGAATTTCATAATTTGTAGACTATCAACTTTGTCACATGAGCAAGCACTACTGAGAGACAGCACTACTGGGATGTGCTGCACTGCCCAGGCCCTTCAGCTCCCCCTGCTGTTCTGCTTGCTCTACAGTTTCTGTCACTTGGCTGCACTTCATCTGTACTGCATCTGCTGCCTTGTGCAGTGTAGGTCACACTAAGGCCCCTGTCCTCTGTGAATGCACTGCTCAGTAGTAGTAGTAGTAGTAGGCTTGAGGTGGTTTCTTATACAGTAGGGCAGTTCCCCCCCCTTTTTTAAAATCTCTGAGAAGTTCATCAATTCACAGCTACAAGACAATGTTTCAAATATTCAAGGTTGCTTAAAAGCCTGACTTCTAAAAGTGCACGTGTGTAAGAGGTTCATGATTCCAAATTCTCCTGACAAAATTTTCAAGGAATGATTTACTGTGTTCCCTAAACACGTCTTTTAAAATGCTTAGGGGATTTTTTGGGCGGCAGGGGGGGGGGTGTAGGGTGGGTATTTTTTCAGAGACTGGGAGAAGACTGGACATAGAAACACAGAGATGGCCCAGCCTTTGCCTAGGTTTCTCTGCAGTATTTGACATGCTGATCTCTGTTGCCAAACTCCTCTCAGGGCTTTCATTTCTAGAGACTGACCTCTGAGACCATTTTTTTGCTAATCTCTGCTGGCTTCGTTCTATAGTGATTCTATAAATACTAGTTTTTCTCAGGGTTTTCTTCTAGGGCCCACTCCTTTTTTTATGTTACACATTTTCCTTTCACCTGTGTTGATGGCTTTGATTTTGAGAATATGTCATATAATGTTAATCTATCATTTTGTTATTGTTCATTTCTGCTAAAAATTTTCATTGTAAGGGACATGATTCCCTTTAAGTAAGAAAACATCATCAATGTCTGTTTTCCAATGACTAGTCTAAATGCTGCTTTTGACCCATCAGTGTGTGATTGCTAAACTGGTGGATAGGGAGTACCGCATACTATGATCACAGCTGTGAATTTTACTGTTTTCAATTTGTATAGTGTTTACTAATCTGTTAACTTTGTTGTTTTGAATATTATAGAATTCAGATAAGCTGCATATATTCATAAAGTTTTGTAAGAAAGTGTAATAATAAGTAAGGTGAAATAGTATCTGAGATACAGAAAAAATGCTAAAAAAATAGTCACTCTGAATGTTGAAGCCCTCATTTTATGTTTCCTTGAGGTAACTGAGTATGTAAGGGAAATAGGTGGTAAAGAACAGAACGAACTGGGTTATGATGAAATTTTTGCAAATATAAGGCAATGTAGAGACTAGGCTAGAAGAAAATTAATAACTATCGCACAAATGGATATTTGAGGATAACCAGCATTGTTTACTTTAAAAGAGATATTAATGATTCCAAAAGAATTCCACAAAGTATATCCTGTGATTAGTTGTAGTGAAGTATATGGTATTTTGGGGAGAATGCAATATTCTGTTATACATTAAGTATTTCATCATAAAAATGAATACTATAAATTTGTACCTATTGCTTATATCCTATTGTGACAAAACCATGAATATGGATTCTACTTATACTGGCAGGATAAATAACTTCTAAGAAAAGGTTTGATATCAAAATCTATTTGTTTAAATCAAATAGGACAGCTGTGTCTTTTTAGTAAGTATGTTTTTTTTCAATACAAAGATATACATTAGGTTTAAGGGACATCCACCCACCAGAGAATGTGTGCACTGTTCATGGCTTTTAGACCTATTAAATAATAGAAAAGAATATGTTCCTACTGGCATCAGTCTTCAGGACCTAGATCTAAAGTGAGTGATGTGGCACTTTACCTTTGAACAATAACAATGCAGATAGAGAACTCATTTTGACCAAGTGAATACATCAGAGCTAAGAATCACAGAGTAATAGCACACTGGATGGGCTAAGATGAATCTAGATGAAATATGAGTATCAAAATGGAAGCAGAGGCTGACAGATGGGGGCAGGCAATCTTTACACTTTATTTCTTTCTAGATCTTATAAAGCAGAGATATTACTTTTCTTCTTTAATTTAAACATTTATAAGGAACCTGTTAAATGATCCATGGTTCCAGGAAGGTTAAGTTCAATAGGCTTTAAGATAATCAGACTTGGTTTAAAAAATGGGGGGAGGGGGGAGAGAGTCCTCCTTAGCTTTCAATGCAGAAACCTAGGACTAGCCAAAAAAAAAAAAAAAAAAAAAAAAAAAAAAAAAAAAAAAAAAAAAAAAAAAAAAAAAAAAAAAAAAAAGAAAAAAAAAGAAAAAAAAAAAACCATTTTCAACTTAAGAAAATGGTCGGAGCCTTTAACAAGTGTGTTTTCTATGATAACCATATTTCACAATAAATAACACATTTCTAAGAGAACACATAACCAAATGTCTCCAAAGAGCTTAAAAATGAAATTAGCAGAAATGCTTTCTAGGGATACTTCAGGTGTCTATCTTATAAATATTTCAAAACTAAACACTTTTTACACAAGTAAATGTTTCCTAAATATAAAAATAGTCTCTTTTTTAAGTAGGTAATAATAAGACTGAGAACCTCTCAGAAAATAGATGGGGGTATAAGTGGTAATTTTCAATCAACTGCTTAAATCCTTCTTCTGTTTCCACACTTCCTTCAGGAGAGCAATGGGTATGAGAACTAACACTAACAATAACAGGAATATATTTCAAGTCAGCAGCAACTGGAGAACCGTAGCCTTAAGGTGTGGTTCCTCAAAAAAATTTTGCTCCTAATGGAAGTTCTCAGTCCGTGTGAATCAGAAGTACTAGCAGTAGAGCCCAGGAGTCTTTCAGTGTTCAAACAAGCCTTATGGGAGACACTGACTTATTTTAAAGTGTGAAAACCTTTGCTATGAGCTAATTAGAACAACAAAAAATGATGTTATTTTGTGAAATAATTATAAAAATAAGGGGATATATCATCACAGTGACTACAGGCTTCTCTATTTCTACTACAATATATATGTTCATCATAGATTTCAGCAGACAACTTTGATTAGTTAATTTAGTTAACTCATGTTTAGCCTTAAAGCTGGCTCACAATTGGGCTGATAATATGGTCAGATAGAAAGAAACTAGGTTGAAACTTTATGTCTCATCCATCACAAGGAGAAGGACTAGACAAGATATGAATCTCCAGATAAGCACAGACTTCTCTTATGTAAAGCAGATGTAGTACATACTGTTAAATGACCCCAAGTGTCACACTTCAATTTGCTCAGAAATTAAAATGGCTTATATTGCCATCTTATGCAAAATATAAGAAGATTCGTTCCCCAGGGCTTGAAGAGGGAGAAAAACTGCATCGGATTTTAGGGTATAGCAGAAGTTGTGTTTGTTCACATTATCCAGGATGGGTTATCCATCATGCATGACTTATCCTACAATCCCCTGAAACAGCTCCTGCTAAATTTTCAAATTAACAATTTTAAGCTTCCTCAAATCCCACAGATACTTTGTGTCAACCAAAAAACTTTTGGGAGGATGCAGCTAAGCAGCAGCATGACCTCTAGGAATGCTTCCCTGCAAACTGTCTGGTAACTTTTTTGTCCCCATAGGGAGAAAACAGTACAAATGATAGGCAAAGACCAGATTTTGTCATTTGATGGGGGAGTGCACTGAGCACAAGGAGATTCACTGATCGCTTTCTTCAGAATCACAGGACATTGGCCCTTATAACCATCAATTTAGTCCTTCAGCACTGACCCAGGTCTTCAGGAGCTGCTAATGAATCTGATGACAGTATCTTTTAAGTACCACTTAATCATGCTGTCAGGTAAACACATATTTGGTCAAGATATTCCATACTGACATTTAATATTAAGTTGAATACCTCTGGTAATCAATACGTAAGTATCAAGTATATCAAAGATGAGTCACTACACCCTATTAATTCATGCTATAGGGTGAAGACTTTAAATCAGGCAGAACATACCACAAATAAAATATATCTTGTATGAAATGCTTCAGAAAAGTTGGGTGGGAATGGTTTAGATGTCAACACTAAAAATAAATTCAGTCAACACACCAGCATTCTTTTTTACTTTTGACAAATTGTTAGTAGCAATAAATGGGTATCAATAACTCAAAAAGAATGAGGAAATGATATTAAAAAAGCTATTTCCTCTAGACAATGAAAACAACAGTCTGCTTATCAGAATGGAAAATTATAATGAAATATTAATGTGTCCAGACTCGTCAAGCAAATTGTTCTTCATTAAATAATATTTTGCACTGATATTAGTTTTATATAATAGTCATCAGCAACTAAAGCACATATTATAGCAGAGTTGCCTGATCTAAGCAGGACAGCTGATGCTACAGGCTCACAAGTGTCCCAAGATGAAGAAGGCTTTTGTCCCTTAATATAAGGGTCGAAGATAATTTTGTCTCATTTTTAAAGTGAAATGCTAGGTTTTCCCTTGCCAAAAGGATATCATTTTATATTTCTTATACGCAGCACTCCTCACTGAAATGAATCAGTGATTCAATGTATCAACATTAAACAGAACAGTCTTGCCTGTCATTTTCTCTCGATTCTATAAAACATTACTTAGACTCTGATATGTAGTTTCCTTGGAATGAAAAGTACAAGGAACTATATCAGGCAGGATTTTTTTTTTCATGTTCTGTGTCCATTTCACGATTTGTCACAGAGCTCTTTAGGGATGAACCCGGGGTGAGGCACACCAAATGAGAAATGTTGTTTGGTGTGTGCTACCTGGATGACAAGCAGATTCTGCAAAACTAGAGATCTTGCAAAAACTGACCTGAGCAGAGCCAAGGATTAGACTCTAATAAAATACTGGCTGCAGCTACATCTGGTGGAAAGCTGTGACAATTTAACAAGTAGTATTGAACACTGTATCTGCTTTCAGAAAGTTATTCATCACTTACAGCTTCTAATTTTACTACTGGACACCCTTAACTGGAATCCTGCGGCATTCATATTGACAGCAGTTTTTTTGTTGAGCTTTTTTTTTTAAGATGAAAGTAAATTAAGAAAGTAAAATGAAATAAATGAATCACTAATAAATGTCTGCTGTGAATGAACTCTAATGAATGCTTATAAAATGGTTATGAAATCTAGAGCTGAGCTGACTATGATTATGCCCATAGCAACAAAAAGCCATAAATACTCTGTACATTATGCTAATAATGGAAGGGGCATGCCTAAAGTGCAACATAAATTATTAGAATTCCTTTTTGGCATTTCTTAAGATGATCATGATTTTTGAATCTAATAGGCATGAAGAAACAAAGGATATACCTCTGCAAACTGAAACAAAGCTGATGCTTGACACTGCTTTGAAGGACCATCAGGTTGAGACGTCCTTGAAGATATCTAAAAGGAAACAGTACATGTTTAATGTTTGAGGATACTTTCCTACCTTGCACTCCTAGACCCTGACATGTATTTCCATGTGGCTTCAGAAGTGAGTTGCCATCCTAAATCTCTCTTGAAAGATTAAAGTGATAAAGGAACATGATGGCTGTAAAGAACAACAAATCTAGCTCATTTTGAAGGATGAACTTTACAAGAATATCCAGTGTGTATCAAGCAGCAATGTTAAACAGAATCAGATAAATTTATTTCAATGTATCTTTTAAAAACTTTGTATTAAAGTCAGGCATAATGATACACATCTTTAAGGAGGCAGCACTAAGGAGGCAGAGGCAGGAGGATCTCTGAGTCTGGGGCCAGCCCTGGTCAACAGAGTGAGTTCCAAAATAGCTAGGGTTACGCAGAGAAACTGTCTTAAAACCTCATCCACACCAAAAGTGGAAAAAACATAGTATTAAAAGCTTGAAGCTGTAAATAGATAAGGCATACACTTCCTTACATCCTCCAAGCTGTTATTACTGTAAAGGCATCTCTCAAACAGTATGGGAGAAGCACATGGAAGTGGTTTTAATAATATCTGGGTTTTAATCTCATCTTTACTTAGCAGGTATAAGACCTCAGTTAAATTTCCCAAGACTTATTTTTTCCCAACTGTACATTAATGATGGTGATAGTGCCTATTTTATAAAATTATGATGAGAAACAAATAAAAGCTAAAAATGTATTGTCTGTCATAGACCAGAAACAACTGTTCAAATATGAAAGTATTTTCTTCTTTGTGTGTGAACATGCAATGTGTATATGCATGTAGGGGACAAAGGTGGCATTGATTGTCTCCCTCAATCACTTTCCTCCACATTGTTTTCTTTTTTAGAAACATCTACAACTGAACCTGAAACTCAGTTTCATGGAGACTAGTTGGTCAGCAAACCCCATGGATTTTCCTGTCCATGCCTCCCATAGTTGGGGAGTACTCATGCTTAATTCCCATGTTATGAGGCAGGCATTTTACCAGCTGAGCCATTGCCAGTCCACATCTTCTTCTGTTGTGACACCTGTAGCCTCTCATCAAACAAAACATACACACTTCAGTGTCTAACAGTGCATAGACGATTCTGCAATACCATATGTTGTTTTGTTTTCACTGAGTAACAGTGATACCCTCAAACTGCTCTGAGGACCAGAATAAAATACTTGCAATTATTTTAAGAGCAATTCAGTCATTAATTTCGTTCTAGAGTGGACAAAGTTCAGTTACATAGCAGGATGAAAGTGAGCAGCAGCTTTGGGTCTTATCATTTCAGCCTATTTGTAGTACCCTGAAGAGATCATAGTAGCCTGTGTTGAATCATCACAGAGTACTTACTAAGCAGTAAATTCCAATTCTTCAATCACAAAAGTGACTTATAGAAAAGTTAGAAAACATTATGGCAGCACAGAATCAAAGGTGATATACAAGAAATAAACAAGATGAATAATACAAAGGCTGCCTGACTACTGATATTATTTTCTATGGAAGCCATTAGTAACATTTAAAGCTAACACAGCTTTAGAATTAGATAAGCTATTTAAAAATAAACGGGAACTGGGCAGGAATAAAACGTCAAAAAGGCTAAAATTTAATGAAGTGATCTGAAGACATTTCAGGCCGAAATGGAGTAACTTTTCTTGGTTCAGCTATCAGTTATCTAAGTACCAGGTAACTCTTTGTGTAAATGTGATAAACTACAAATACAAAGCTGCAAGGATTTGCCTCCAGTCTTGGGAATTATGAAGTATTTACTTCCAACAATACTTCTCATTCCCACTAGCCATCTATAAAATTTAATACAAAACAGCTCATAGAAAAACTTAACCAATACATTTCTTCAGAAATTAAAACAGATAGTAAACAGAGTCACTATTAAAATCTATCTGCTTTTTTTGGTTAAAAAAACATTTAATGAACTCTAAGCAAAAGGATACTCTTATAAAATACTGACATAAAGTATGATTTCAGTTAGTGACACACATAGGGTCTGCTAAAGTAATGTACTTTCGTAGAAAAATAATACAGTCACAGATCTCTTTGGAAATTTATCTATACTATAGAGGCCTCAACATGTACATACTGTCATAGTTACAAAATTTCAAATATTTCATTCTAACATTAGGGTTTCAAGGATCACTTATTAAGCATATCTGCTTGACATTGGGCCAACCTCAACCAAAACATCTGTAACTGTTGAAAATGGATAACAGCATGAATTCTCCATTATATTTAGCCCTTGTAGAAATCAGAAATATTCAAAACAACCCAAACTCATTCCAGCTCTCAGTCAGAGACAGAAAGAAACAGACAGACATATAAAACTATATAACATTCTGGTGTTATAAGCAAAGCAGCTAGGAATATTGCAAATATTCTCAAAGTACTGTCAGGAAGTGCCAATGCAAACAAATAGACATCTGAAAAACATGGCTGTTTTGTATCAAACTGTAGTAGGGTAGGAAAACTAAGAAAATTTAAATAATCAAGGAAAAAAACAAATGGCTTAAAGACTGGGGGTTGGGGATGCAGGATATGAGAGCTCATACTGAGTTCTAGGATTAACTGAAGTATTTTCAGAAGGAGTTTTAATCTCTGCTTTTGACACTGACATCCAGCTAACAGTTCTGTCCTATGAAGTAAGACACTGGCAATGGCAAACTTCATGCTACAATATCAAGTTAGAATGGCTATCTCCTGTGACCAGATTGGTGTCATCCAGCAACTGATGGAGGCAGATGCAGAGGCCACAGGCAAACATTAGGCAGAGGTGGAGAATGCTGTGGAAGGGGAGAAGAAAGAAGTATAGGACCCAGAGGGGTCAAGGACACCACAGGAAGGCTCACAAAATCAACTAACCTGGCTCACAAAGACTGAACTGATAACCAGAAAGCTTGCATGAGCCTTACCCAGGCACTCTGTATGTATATACACACACACATACACACATACATACATACATATACATACATATATATATTATGGTTGTGTAGCTTGGTCCTCTTATGAGCCTCCTAACAGAACAGGGGCTGTCTCCAACTCTTTTAATGGCTTTTGGAACCCTAATTCTCATAATGGGTCACCTTGTCCAGTCTTAATACGTGGAAAGTTGCTTAGTTTTACTGCAACCTGATATGTTTTGTTGATAGTCATGGGAGACCTGCCCTTTTCTGGATGAAGATGGAAGACAGGAAATGAGGGTAGGAGGAGGAAACAGGGAAGAGGGACTGGGAAGGGAGGGAAAGGTGGGGCTTCAGCCAGGATGTGAAGTAGATTAATTGAAAAAAAGTCAAGTTAGAAAGGAGGTAAGAATAGATTAAAAAAAATGAATGCATAGGTAATAGTTATGAGTTTATTCAGTTCTTGTATTTATCAATCAAAATGTATAACGTAATAGTAATTCTACTTTAATCATAATACTAATTAGTATGACTTAACAAACTTCTATATACATGTATTTATTTCTCAGTTAAAATCTGTAGAATGCCACAAGGCAGTGAATGTCAGTCATACCTGCAGTTGGCAAATTGAGAAAGGATCCAAAGTTTACCAGCCTGGCTGTAAGGAGACAGTCTCAAAACCAATCAAACAAAAAGCCCTGAAGTCCCATATCTCTTGCAAACTTTGATTATGTATTCCCATTTATAAATAATTGAGCTGTGTAGAGTTCTTTGCTGTTTTCATTTGCTGTCATTAGCCCAAATTTAAGCTCATTTAATAAGTGACTCCTTGATTAATTAAGTATAAGATGCAAACATTACCTCAGCAAACTGAAACAATGGTGACTTCTGACGCAACTCAGGTGACTCTGAAATATCAGGCCTGCAAGCCCCAGTGGATGCCTGAAAGAAAGACAGAGGGCTTGAGCATCATGACAAGAGCAAACAAATGCCACCTGAAGTACTGCCAACCTCACAATCTAACAACTGAGGCAACACCAACAAGTGCAGCCTGAATGAAACACAGCCATGACAGGTGCATAAATTTGAATACTCGGTCCCCAGTTGGTGGTGCAGTTTGGGAAGGTCATGGAAACTTCTAGAAGGTAAATGAGGTAAGTTTATAGACTTGTCCAACTTCCTGCTTACTCTGTTTCCTGTGTGCAGATAAAGATAAAGATGTTATCACCTAGCTTCCTGCTCCTGCTGGCATGTCATGCCTTCCTGCTACCATGGTTGGAACTGTCAGCCAAAATAAACTTTTGCTGTAAGTCGCCTTTAACCATGATATTTCATCACAGCAACAAAGAATAACTATTATACTTTAAAAGGTTCTATGCAAGTGACCATTCAAGTGGTAAACAACAATAGACAGTAGATAGATAGCATGGTACTTTCAGAATGTGTACAAAGATTCACATTTTCCTGCTGGCTTTCTGTCACAAATCAAGAGCACACCTACTTCCCTGGCTTGAACATTTCCTGGTACACAGATATACAAACACACAAATGAGCACTGACAGGATAACTCTGGGCAGATCAAACTAGAGTCAAATTCTTACTTTCCAGGGTTTTTACATATGTATAGCATGAGCCCTAATCTTAGGAAGGTTGGTGGACTACTAAAGAAAGATTCATTCTCTCGTGAGAAAATATGCTGGTGAACATTTAACACTGCTATTGTCTTCTGTTATTTTCCTTATTAGCAATACTTAGTAAAAAAAAAATCAAAACAAAACAAAAACTACTTAAAATTATCTCTCTCCGGGATCCTTCCAGTAATGTACACTTCGTCTTTAATTTTGTGTGAGAAATAAAAGTACTTGTATTGGGTGACATACTCATCTCAGTGTGAATTCTAGTGAAGAAAAATTTCTTTATTATTCTAACCCAAGTCTCTCCCTTCTTTATAGATAAAATAACAATTTAGGAGAAGAGAGGTAAGTGACACTCAGTCTCAATATTCCATCCCCCTCTGTTAAACTCTTATTATCATATGACAAACTTTTTTACTGTGAATCCTTTCTCAGGGCTTGCTACTACATTATTTTCCAAACTTAGGCACAGTGTAGAGTCTAAGAAATATTTGTTGAATTATACTTCAATCAGTAGTCCTGTCTGTAGCACTCAGGAGCTAGAGGCAGTGAGAATCAAAAACTTATGGTTATCCTTGAATACACAAGACCATGTTTCAAAAAAAATACTGAAAGAACTAATAAAAATTGAAAAGTATTTTTATAAGTTCCAAATCAGTGTGTTCCTTCTATACTCCTGAATAATAAAGTTAAGTTTTCTAGGGAGAGTCGCTACTTTTTCACTTTAAAGGAAAAGACCAGAGATGTAACACACACACACACACACACACACACACACACACACAAATAGATGTCCCCATTGAACTTCACTTGAGCAGAAAATGTGTTTTCTAGTAGTGTTACAGGTTGTAGTGGGGATCATGCATTTGAAAGCTTTATGGTAGGTCACTCCAGGCGTCTTAAAGAGGTAAGAAGACTCCTCTCAGCGATGAGCTCCATGGAGAAGGTGCAGGACCCTTAATTTGCCATCTAGGGCAAGCTTGCCTCTCTTATCACCACTTACTAGTAAGCATGTTGTGCTAAACACCAGTTAGACACAGTATGCACTAAAAAGAAAGACAATAAACCTTTAAATTAGTAGCCACAAAGGTTTGGAAACCTCCTTCTTGGATGGAATGACTAACCAAATTTAGGAATAATAAAAAAGGTCTATGCATTTACCTTCTGAATATTTAGGGAAATGAGGTTTGATTTAAAAATAAAGCAAGAAATTTAATATTACAAAGTGTTATTTTAAAATCCTAATAAAAATATACCCAAAACAGAAATCTTAAGATATTTGCAGCAAGATACATTATCATTTAGGCAGATGTACTGGCACAGATTTTTAACCCTACTAGCTACTTGGGAGGCAGAGGCAGCAGGATACCAAGATCATGACAGCCTGGGAAATTAATGAGATCCTGCATTAGGGGGACAAAGGGACTAAAAAGAAAATAAGCAAACAAACTAAGGCCATGGGATGTGGCTCAATTTAATAAGGGGACTGGTTCTAAGAACTGTGCAACATCACAGGAAATATATACTTATGATATCACTAGGCAATTTGATTTTATGGGATGCACTCATACAAGCAGCCCACTGCTGGTACAATGTCATTAAAAATGCATCAATGTATTCTTACTTCTGATTCTATGAGGTAGGAGAGGTAATGACTTTTTGAGAAGGCAAACTGACCTAGTGGCTTAAAGTTCATATTAACAATAAAAAATTAAGCTTCAAGTGTCATTTTAAATACCTTTTTTTTCATATATTTGTTGCTTTTCTCCAATCCCAACTCCTCCCAGATCCTTCAATCCACTCAACTTTATGTTTATGTTCTATCTCTGTCGCCTCTGTCTCTGTCTCTCTCAAACTTCCTCTCACAAAACATAAAAAATTACTTAGTTGTAAAATCATTTGAGATCATGAAGTTTAAAAGTTAAACAATCATCTTTATGAACTTTTAAGATAAATAATTTTAATAAAACTAGTTGAATAGAAGGCTCACACATTAAAGGTGTGTCTTATAGAACAAAGTCTGTGCCTGTGTGTTTGTGCTGACCGTGCAAATGACAAAGCAGCCCCACAATCTATTGACTGACTCCATTCTCTTGTGAGTGACCGGGCAATGAAGTACAACAAAGGCTGCCTGGTGGCTGAAAGAGCACACACAGAACTACTAAACCTATGTGTACTCTAGTGAACCACATCCTTTCTTAAAATGTAGGTGTTTGTGAATTAGTGTTATCAGGAAAGTATAATGGAAGCATCATGGAATTAAGAGCCTGGGGACAGAGATACTACTAAATTATGTACCTAGTGCGTTGGTTACCTGACTCTAGTGGAAGCACAAGAGAAGCATCATGACAGAGGAAGAGTAGAGATTTTTTTAAAAAGGAGGGAAAGAGTTGTAAAAACAAACAATGACAGCAGCACAGAAGACAGAAAGAGCTTTCCTCAAATTCTCCCTGTGATTCAGATGCAATTTTTAATAAGCAAGGAAGGGAAATGATGCAGTTTTTAGAAAAACAAGGGAACTGATGTAAATGTTTATCTAGAGCAAATTAAGGTAGGCTAAATTACCCATTAAAATTCCATTAGAATGTATATATTCAAAGTAGTAATTTACATTCGTAACTATGATTCCATGTCTCCAATGTAAAGATGAGTATCTTACAAAGTAAAATTGGATGTGATACCTGTTAGGCATTTTTATCTAAAGAGTTTAAATTGTAAAAATGATCCTATGATATGACAAATGTATATATTGTATGAATAGAAAATTCTATACTTATGAAAGGGAAGGTAGATTTCCTACAAAAGGCTTCTATTACAGTCCCAGGCCTTATGAAATATATGAAATGTTATGTAAAATCTTCAAATTAATTATTTTTGTTAATTGGAGAATGTTTTTTTATGGAGCAACACTTATTCCTCAGCATCTATTCTTATAAATTAATGAAGAGAAAAGAAATAAGCTATGGTTAAACAAGAAAAGAAAAATAAGCAATCCTGCTTCTAAAAAGTCTCTGAAATAATACATAAAGCCAGTAGGTGTTGCTCTATGCCCAAAAAAGAAAATAGCTACAGGGATTTCTGCCTAACCATGCATTCAAATCTTCTTACACCACCCACTTTGATTTAGCTAGGATTCTCAATAATGAAGGCAGGAAAATGATGAGCATAATTAAGAATTAACAAAGCAACTTTTTTTTTCCACACGAGCAACTCAGATAGTGAGAAATCACAGATCCAGCATGATTGAGCCAGTTATAACTACAAGTGGCTTAGGAAGGTAAGTATTATGAAAGCACAAAGCCGGAGCTGCACACTGCTTGGCACTGTGATGAACTTAAAGTCAACAAAGAAGCAAGTGCCCATTGTAGATCAACCACGTTTTCCTACTCTTGCCAGTTCAAATATTTATTTCTCATTCACTTGTTCAATAAACACTAACTAGATACCAGCTGTCCAGACTGATGGCATTAGGAAGTTTAAATGCTATTTGCATCCAGTGTAAGGTTGGGAGTAAAGTGATGACTAAGGGAATGTGGCAGCCCCTTAGTGTGTTTGCAGTTCAAGGGAGGGGAAGCTACAACGCAGATATATACAGTGAAAGTGTATTAGAAGGGTCCTTGGGAGCACAGAGAAAAATTTCTTTTATTGTGTGGGTGGAGGGAGGTAAAGAAATATCTGAGATATATTTGGAAAGAAAGGTGGAATTTCCCTCAGAGGAAGAGTGAGAATGATAAAGTCATGGCAGGTGACAAGGTACAGAGGTAAATCTTTGCTGTGTTTTTGAGAAATAGAACTTTCCCAGTGAGGATAAAGAAATAAGATGCCACACGAGTGTAGTGGGAGATGAATCAGGCTGACAAAAACTAGGATTCTGTTGTCTGTGAATTAGGCTGGTGAAAATAGAGGACTAGCCAAAAAATTAGAGGAAGAGCATGATGAGAGATATGCTGTCAGATAATTATGTCAGAGGCATGCAGGACAACCTTGGCTGGGAGAGACTGGAGGCAGGAGACCAATTAGCAGGTGGAGGAAATAAAGGTGCAGAGATGGGGGGGTGGAGAATTAAGTTAGATTCAGCACTTGCCAGTCCTCAGTATTTGTCTGCAAGGGTGTCAGGGCATTGGCAGAAGGGTCAGACTACACCTGTATCTTTATGGTAAGTTAACCTGAGAGAAGAAAAGTAAGAGGAGGGGGAAGCCGTGATGGGGGCAGGGATGAGAAGAGTGTTTCTGAATGTCTGTCACTGGTATGTGGCTACCACGGGAAGCCTAGGCAACAAATCTGAGGGTCTTGTGCTGCCTAGAACCTGTCGGTTAGGGCTGGGGAGAGTTAGTTTCACTCAGGGCATCCAGGTCATCAGTACCCTGTCTCCACTCCATAGATAAAGTTTTCCTATTATCACAGCTGGTTGGACCAAGCTCATAAAAGAGCACAGGAAACTCCATCCTGTTTATACAGGCAATTGCAGTAAAGGTTGAGACAAAGGACTGCATCTTTCTGTCGCAATTTCCGTATTTGAGAAAGAATGAAGCCACTTTGTCTTCTTGCCATTTTTAAGCATCTGACTCCCAGAGCAGATTAGGGAAAAGGACCTGACACCTGGGCTTTGAGCCCCACTACTGAGGGAAGGAGCTGGGCTCTTTGGAAAGACTGGCAGTACTGTCTACAAAGGGATGGAAGCAAAGAAGGGAGGAGAAAACCGCTCTGGGCACCTACTTCCATTTTCCTGTAGAATTTAAATATAGCACAAGTCCTAACAGTGTCTTTAGAAACTCATGAAAAGAGGGTAAATGCTATGGTAGGTAAGGGACTAGGTGATAAAACAAGAGCATGGAACTCAATTGGTTTAAGTCTCCTAGAATAGACAAGAGTTCTCCTCTAATATCAAGCTAACTCAAGTTTTACTGGTAGGTAAGAAAAGAATTTTTCCTAGTCTACTGATATCAAAAATGAAAGTGAAAGCTTCCAATTTTATCTAAATTGATATTTAGACAAAGTTAGAATTCAGTGTTTTAAAATGGGGATAGAATCACCTAAACTGTATCAGTGCCATCAACTTTTCTTTGGCTTAGATTTTGCATATCTCTTCATTTAGTGGAATTAGGTGGGTACTTTAAATCCTATTATCATGACTTCCTAATTCTAAGGCCATGAGAATGCAGCAAGGAACTGACACCACAGGATCCTTGGCAGGATGGGAAGACAAAATGAGTTAACCAGCGGGAAGGGCCCAGGCCTATGTCTACCTTGAAGCAATCCCAGAATGTCTTGTTCTGCAGCTGCTGTGGGCTCTAGTAAGGGTAACACAGGACACAGAGAGAAGGTCCCAGAGTTGAGGCTAGGTATATGGAACTGAATCACAATGTCTCTCTCCTGGGTGCTACACAAGGCTGGCTAGTCCTCCTGCTGTGAAAGCTCAGACCTGCCACTGCAGCAGGACCATAATGGTTACTGCCCCGGTCCCTCACCTGACCATTTAATATTTATTCACAAGGCAGACAAAACTTAACTCACAAGACTGCTAAGGAGATGTTATTCTTACCCAAGGTATTTAAAAGTTGCACTTTGGAAGGAAGCAGTATTAAATGTAAGTTAGCTGTAATGGTTAACTCCTCCTCAGTATTCAGTTAAGATCTTGTTATCCCTACATTTTTAAAAGACCATTTAATAACAGTAAATGAAAAAAATAATAAAATGAAACTTTTATTATAAGCTTACAATAAAGCTAAATACAATAAAATGTTATACCAAATAAAATGTTGACATTAATTACTTTAAGTATTTGGGAGAAAAATATTGTTTAGCTCAAGAAATCAACATTCTGAAGGAGTTGAAACATTAATATTGTCTCAAAAGATGAAGTATAAAATTTTTAAATTCCAATCCCACATTCATTTCTTCTTTTATAAACATGCAGGTTGATGGTTGAAAACAAAAATCAAAAGGTCTCCATGAAGTCAAAAGTTCATGTGAAGGATGTGCTTTCTTTAAAAACTTGAGCCTTAAGAGGTATCAGCTACAAAAAGGGCAGGTATTTGTGTATCTATTCTCTATCATGCCTTACACACCAAAGACATTCCAGAATACTCTTCATCTGACTAAACATACAAAATGATGGCATATGTTCACTTATACCAATTGATTCACTAGTAAAGCCTCACTAGACAGGCCCTTGAAGGAGGTGTGCCTCCATCTGTGAGCTTATCTTCCACTAACCTACCTCAGCTAATTTAAATTCATTTAAGTCGTCTTTTCTTGATCACTTAGTGATGAAGAAAATAATTTCCATATGTAAATTCTTCCAAGGTTTCAATGAACGAGGAACTGTGTATGTGTGTGCATGATGGATGCATGCAAGCCAGTGATGGAAAAGCACACTGTAGCCTGAAGGAGACATAGATATAATTTAAGCTTTTGAATTAAATATAAATGCTGAGAATAACTTATGGTGATAATTCTGTATACTTACAAGAATTTTCAGAGAGTAAAAAATGCCTTACAGGTTTTATTTAATTAATCTTTGCAGTAGTTTCAAGACTTAGAGGATGCAGGCATTATTATTTGCTTCTCTGGACTGGATGAGGGCAAGGCAAAAAGTGGCTGGATCAAAAATATACTGTTATATTTATTTATTCCACCAAAGAACCAAGCATTGGAAAACTAGAGACCAAAAGTCTAAGGTAAATCTCATACTTAGCTAATGCTGGCTTTGGTTATTAAAATGAATAGACACACCTTCCCTCAGCAGCCATGAGTGTTCTTCCTAATCTCTCTTATTTTCCATTTTGCTTCCTTCTGTTCTAGCCAAGATGACCCTGTTGCTCACTTGGGTACAACAGCAAATGTTGTGCCTGCCAAGATTAACCCAACTACTTTATACATTATGTTCTGAATAATTTTCCTTTCCACATTATCTCTGAATTATAACATGTCCTGCTTTTATTTTTTTTTATTTTAATTTAACTTCACATTTTTTAGACTAGCACAAATAATAGAAACCTCTATCTTGAAGATTATTTTAATAATTCTAGATCAAACATTTCACCTTGTATTTTTTTTTCCAAGAAGTCACTGATACTGTCTATTTAAGAGTTTAACTCTCTAGTTGCCTCTTCCACTGAGAATCTGGTGAAAAGAATACTACTTTTGTTTCTTCTGCCTTTTTATTTATGTTTCTTTAAAGTTAAACAACAATGAATTCACTTAAATTGCTGAGTGTTTCGTTTAGACTAGTTCACCTCCACAGCTCAAGAGGGTCTTTCTGGGCTATTGTTCAAGAAACTTGATTTGACTTCTGACTTAACTAGCTTGTCACAAGGTCCTCTCATATCCTTCCATTTCTCCACTACGATGGGGCCATTTCCCAAGGAGACCTATGCAGTCTCTTACAAGCACTCAGGAGAGATAGTCTGCTATGTTTGGAGCCAGGACTCATTACTTTCTGTCTTTGTCTTGTTCTATATAAATTTTTCTTCTCAAATTCTAGAAAATAAATACTATTCTTAAAAATATGTCCCAAATAGTTTAAATATTTACATATAATATGGAAATGAAAACTAGTATTTGTTATACTATAAAAATCAGATTTATAAAACAAAAATTCACCCTTTCAATTTTCTAAGGACTCCAGCTGATTACAGCCAGGAGCAAATGGTCTTGCTTGGCTCAGAATCAGCGGTACCTAAAAATGCCCAAGTGATAGTGCCATAGCTCTTTTATGGCAGACTGAAAACTGGAAGACTGAGGAAAACAAACGCACACATCAGTATAATTTGCCCACTGGCATCTCCAGAAACTAAATGTCTATCACTGCAAGAGGACATCCAGTAGACCTAGACACTGTAGTGGCCACAAAAGCTGTTCAGCAGAATTCTATCATTTCAGTTACAGTAAAGAAAATACCTGTATTCTTTAAGAAAATCCATTTCCTATATTAAATTCCACAATTAAAAAAAAAGTTCTCTTTAGAAATTTGTAAATGTGAAATCTCAGGCCAGTGAAAAAGAAAGCTCCTCTCCTTATAAGACTACTGAAAATAAAGACCCTATCATGTCACTTTAAATGCCTTTGTGATTGTACCTTTTGGTGGTATAATTTTTCTAAGATGTCATTTTGATCAGTCAAACAAAATAGTATAAACAGATGTCCTAGTAATTACTCAAATACAAAAATTATAAAATTTCTGATTTGTTCTCATTTTATCTTAATTTTCATAGGAAGATCTGAATATATATTTATTGTGTTTATCTTATGATAAACTGTCTATACAGAAGTTCTGTTTATCAAGTCTACATAGAGAAGAAGAAATCTATGGACTAACTGAAGTCTACTGGTCTCTAGAAGTAAGCACTCTGATGGTATTTGTAGATAGACTTTATTACTTTACTGTTCTAATAACACAATATTATTATTTTTATTGCTCAATATTATTTTCAATACTGACCTAAATAGTTCTTGAGATGAGAGAGGAGAAAAAGAACAAGAACACAAAGCCAGATTTCTATGGATGTTACTGCTGCTTCAGGTACCTGCTTATGTACTGTTTGTTTCTTTATCTGGAGAGTTCTCAAAATGCTTTGACTTCATTAGTGCAAAAAAAAGTCCATCACTGCTTAAGTTACATGACACACAATGCTATGTTTTGCTTTGTTTTGTTTTTAAAGGAAGCACAATTTAACTAGAGCCTAAGTGGTAAAACTTTTAAACACTTTAAGCAAATAAGAAAATTGATTTTGTTTTTCTTACTAGCACTCAAGTAGTCTACAATGATCATTGTTTATATTTGTTCTGATGTGGTAAAAAGATTGCTAAAATAAGTTGGGATTAAAATATAACTGATTCTGTGAAGAGAGTTGATACTGACTTTTGCAATGGTCATGAGTCAGAATGTTGAAAGGTCAATTCTGTGTTCACATTCATCTTTAGAACATTTAGACTACTCTATGCTAAGGGAGTGTACTTTGCCCATAGGAAGTCATACTATATGTTGTGGATGGAAATGATGCCCAACAATGCTGCTATTAGGAGCTAGAAACACGTTCAATAATGAGCTGCAAAAGAACAGTCACATGCAAGTGTTTTTCAGTGGAAGATTTGTTCAACATAATACTTCTACACAAATTAATACTATTGCTACATTTAAAAAATTGTTAAACTTAATCTTCAATAAAAAATTGTTAAATTTAACCTATACTCAACTTTTCTGTATTGCACATGTAAATTATAAACAGTAACAGCATCATAGAATAAATAGCCTGTATAGTTGAATAGATTTTAACTGTAATCTATATGATCTACACAAAGATTAGAACAACAGTAAATAGCACAGGCTTGTAATAAAATTGAATTAAAAGACTTAAAGCAATAATATAAAAAAAAGAAAGAAAATGACTTAGAATAATTCAGTATGCTTCCATTAGCAGAAACACCAAATATTAGGAACAGGTTTGGTACTGGATTCCTTTTCTATGGGGATATTGATAGCTCTCACTATTTTGTCCCAAACAGCTATGTTGGTTTGAATGGAAACTTCTCATCTGAAGACCCAGAATGCAGCAAAATAACATGACCTACAAGTTAATTCAACTGACCTCTCTTAAGTGGCTTTAGAAAACAGAAGATGCCACAAATGCGAATTAAGTGTGGTTAGCTGCCACAGTTAAGCAGAATCAAATCTGAAAATGTTTAGCAAAAGGAGACTAATAACTAGATCAGAGAAACAAGGTCATAGGGGTCTTGGGTTCTGGATCCTTTTCCTTTTCTATTTTAAAGGATGAAACAGTCTTGCAATGCTGTCATTCCAGATGTTCAAACAGAACGTTGGAATTACTCAGATACTGGAGACAGTTTCATATTTTTACTGTTGGCTTCCCACTAGCAAGTCTAAATGAGAACATGATACCAACAGGGAATGTGTTGAACAGAGTGAATTTATTTTAGGATGCAATCAACATACCCATAACATGGATACAACAAATTACAGATTCTGCAGTGCAGTTGTGTTTCTGTCCTTTTGGCTCATGTATAGCACTTATGCAACCCTCAACACACTAGATACACTAGTACAGGTTGTCACTGAGCTGTAAATGGTAGAGCTGCAGGAATAAGGTTAAAGCATGCAGATATCTATGTGCTGAAGCACCAGGATCAGCAGCAGGAAGAACTATGAGGACCTAAGGGCCAGGCTTACCTCTGGCGTTCCAAGAGCATGTTCTCCAGCTAACAGCAACATGCTCAGGCCTCCCATCTGAGTAGGATCTAAAGATCAAAAACAAAAATCAACTCTGAAACATGAAGCACATACAACCATACAGAATGAAAAACAATTCATTACGACAGAAATCCAAACTACCCACATAAATTTTATGAAATATTTTCAAAATTCTTTCTTCATATAATGCATGCTTACTGTACATATTTTAAGGAGCCCATTTTCTTTTCTAAATTTTGCTTTTTGATTTTTTTTGAAACAGTATTTTACTATGAAGTGCAGGCTCTATCTATTAGAACTCATGATCTCCCTGCCTTAGCTTTTTAAGATAATAGGCATGAACCATCACACCTGGTCCTTTAAATATTACTGCTATGCTATCATTCCAACACATTTATTTTCTGAACAGTACAGCTTTTGTCATATCAGTCACTCCTAAAACCTTCTTTATCCCAAGGTTTCTTTCCAAGTTTGAGGTGTTTAGATGAGATTTGGAAAAACAAAACAAACGAACAACAACAACAAACCCCAAAAAACTGATGTGTACTCATGGTTGTCTTCTGAGAAGTTTGAGATTGTTTAAACTCAAATTGTTATTTCTGCCAATGTGTAATTAAGTTTGGTCAAAAGAACTAGGATATCAAGAAACATGAGGCAGAGATATTTCAAATTGGCCTCCAAATTCTAGTCAGGGTTTAAAAATGTATCTCTTTAAAACTTTCAAAATAAATATAAAACAGCACATATGTTTTAGACAATATAAATTTTCAGGGTAATCAAGCTTTTAGTAAAATAGCTCAAAAGTTTAAAATTAATGTATTCTGGTTAGTCAGCTTTAGTTGATTTAATTCTTTCACTGGTAAACAGATGCAGAAAGACAAAATAAAACAGAAAAGTGGTAGATCTCTGCTCCAGGTTATATTGTCATCGGAAGCCTTTATTCTTTAAGGGATCTCAAATGTTAACATTTAAAGCACCAACGAAAGAGCGCATGTGAAAGCACCTGTGCGTCAAAGAGGAGGATATATAAGGCTGCCTGAGGACATTTCTGTTTAAATATATGCCCTAAAGCAGAGCTTTGTTCAGAGTCGGCCTTGAGAACTCATGAAGCAACTTTGATCACATCTTGCATATAAATTTTTTAATTGAAAAAAGGTCTTAAGGAGGAGAGAGAGAGAATGGGGGAATAAAAAATACGGAGGCTATGATGAAATCTGAGAGGAAAACATGTCGCCAAATGATGGTGTGATAGTGCGTTAAGAAAGCCCAACATTAGCAGACAACTATGCAGAATCACACACACAGAGAACACAAACGCTGCCTAACGTGGGGAAACAAAGCCAGGCAGTGATTAAGTGTCTACTTCCCCAATTAAACATTAAGTTTAAGAACTATTGTGCCTGATAAAATATATACCTATGCAATGAATTTAGAAGAAAGTTAGCATTTAGGATGCTGGAGAGTAAAACACTTTTACAGTTGTCATTCTAGAAACAAGGGCTGAGTGGTTACATTCGAGAGATAAAAATGTGCAGTTCAAATTATAAAGTAAAATAGGAATACGAATACATGTTAATTCAGGTTATATACCAAATGTGAGCTTGTAAAAAGTTTGCTGTTCATCCTAAAAGATAAGTCAAAAATTATCATTTTCTATCACTTACATATAACACTATTTAAAAACTATCAAAAATGCACTCACATAAATGAACACATTGCCTTTATTGACATTTTAAATATATAAAATTCTATGTATTTTTTTTTCCTTGGAAATCATTTATTTGACAAAGTTGGGTTATTCTAAATTGTAAAATGTGGAGTGCCAAGAACAGATAAACAAGAATAAAACAAAATAGATTTTATGTTAAACTGGCCTTTAAAATTCCTTTTGTATTTTCTATGTTCAAATAGCTAAATACCAGTTTTTAATCAAAGGTAATTTGGTTTACTTTCATCTCGTTGAAAAGAGACATAACTAAAAATATCAAAGCAGTGAGCGAGTTCTGGTCATGAAGTTACAGCAAATGACACAGGCCATTATTACCAAGGCAAATGCCATCAAGGTATTTTGGTTTTTTTTTTTTTTTTAACCTATATTTTGCTTCAGTGAATATTGTTTTTAAGAGATGACCTATATATATTTTTATGTCTAGATTCTACTTCTATTTTGCAGATAAAAGTAGATTAATTAATGCAATAAACATCATTACCAAAAGATGTATTGAGGTACTTTATATAATTTCCATACAATTATTTAGTTTATACATAGTAACCCTGATTTAGAATTAAGAGAATAGCAATAGGTTGTAAGTGACAAAAGAAATTTATACATTTTCTCTTGGTCTTAAAGGATGCTCCTTAACACAGTATAATCTGGAAGTCCAGACAGTTCACAAAGACCAGTACCAAGTCAATTGAAGCATAAAAATGACAGCTAACAAACCAGCAGATCTGTTTTGGTTTTCCCGGGACACATGTTGGGAGCTGTTCTGGAATAACACTACTGACACTGTACTCAACAATCACCTGAAGGATGTTTCTTAAAAACACTGCAATATGCTGTTTCTTTTTTCTGGCATTCATACAAAAACACAAACTTTTCATATTATGAGCCCAACATTAAACTATGGCTCAATGGTATCCCTACTAACCTTCCTATATTATAAAGGACTCAGGACTCTGAAAAAATGTTTTCTTGTAATATGGTATAGGAACTCAAGCTCAGCATGAACTTCCCTGCTTTTGCCTTAGTCAACCTCCCAATTTCTTCCTGACAAAATCCTCTTTCAGTTACATTGAGTAGGAAGGTAGACCTAGCCATTCTGCCCAAGAATGTAAATGTTTTACTTCACAGTCATAAATGCATTAGCATTCCTTACCACCCAAAGAGTAAAGTGGCAAATGGCACCATCTGGAATTTTAAGTTTGCAAAAGGGGGATGGGAGGAAGGATAAGGTGGAGGTTCTTTTTTTTTTTTTTTTTAATTTATTTATTTATTTATTTATTTGCCTTGGTGTTTGCCTGGAACTGGAACTACAGACAGTTGTTAACTGCCATGTGGGTGCTGGGAATTGAACCCAGGTCCTCTGGAAGAGTAGACAGTGCTCTTAACCGCTGAGCCATCTCTCCAGCCCCGGTGGAGGTTCTTTTTAAGAGATATCCATTGATCCATCTCAGATTTGGATGGATTTGTTCACGTGCTTTCCCTTGGTGTATCAGATACTCAGATGATCTACATAATCATGGCTTTTTAAATACTAATAACTCCAATAATTACTCTGCTTAATAGGGAAGAAATGCGAAATGGGGAAGAGAAAATGAAATGGAGATGGGGAGACAGACCTATTTTGTTAATATAAAATTCCCTGTCATCCTGACAAGCTCCACACATTGCTGCTGACTTTTCCATACTGCTAGTATCATGATGTCATGGCATTTACAACTTGGCACTATGTCTTCAGTTACATGTACATTCTTTGTATACCTCACAATATGCTTTGTATTTGCCAGTGCTTCATACTGGCCAAAGTCTTTAGTCTCTCAAATTTGTATAAATTGTATAAAAAACCACTCAATTCTGTCCTTTAAAAACAGGGGCAAATTCTGTAAACTTACCAGCCATTCCAAAGTTAAGCTGAGGAATTTCTTCTGTCTTTGCCTTCTTGGGGGTTGGCAAGTCTTTTGAAGAATCAGATGAGAAGGCCCAGAGTTTCTTCCGTGGATTGACAGTGGGTGTTGGCGATTTCACAGGCTTGTTTGTAGTAGGACACCATCTGTAGCCAGGATTTGCTTTCATAAATGCATCTTTATACTATAAACAAATGAACAGCAGGTTTAATTAACATCTAGACCAAGAAGTTCAACAGCATTCACCCTTTCCCTCATTCAGACTATGACTGAGAAACAGTATTCCATGACTTCAGTGGCTTTCCTTAGAGAAGATAACAGCACCATGCACAGAGATCTAGAAACAGGGCAGAGTTATCTAATTTGTGGGGTGAGAATACAGAGACCAGACACTTTGGATGGTCTACTCTTTTTGTTCTTCTTGATCTTAACAAGTTGCTTGACTTTGGGGTCAGAGGAGGCTTTTATATGAGAAAAAGTCAAGGGCTCTGAGAGTGGAAAAGGTGGGAGTAAAGCTCTGGTCCTTCCCGTATCAGGCTGCAGTCACTAAGCACAGAGCAGTGTCCTCTGTGCCCTAACAGACAGACAGCACAGTACCAGCTATGCTGTGGGTTACTTCATCAGTATATAACACAGCACATATTCACTTAAAGCTTGTGTGTGTGTGTGTGTTAAATATTTTTTTCAAATAGGTATTTTGCCTGTGTTTTGGTACCTCTTGCATGTCTGGTGCCTATTAAGGTTTGGAGAGAGGAATAGATGCCCTGGAACTGGAGTTAGAGATAATTGTGAGCTTCTATATGCATGTTGGAAATTGAAGTGCTGTCCCCATCTCTATAGCCCCTAACACCTATTTCAAAGGACACTTCAGTATACTTTTCAGAGCATGAGTTAACATCAGGCCCAGCAACCAGATTCTTCCCACTAGTTAACTTATCCTGCTAAGAATGGCATTATAAAAATCAAATCTCTGCCTCAGTGTTCTTATACAGCAAATGCAGACAAAGTAAAAGTCTCTCAACTCTCAACTAAGTCTCAAAGGAGCCGAAATGAAATAGAAAGGAAGTGAAGCAGGCTAGCTAACCAACTTTTTGGTCACTTTTAGACACTGGGCTAAGTAGATAAAAGAGCAGTAGATGCAGTCTGATGACCTGGCCTCAAGATGTACCTCTACTTAGGCATCCTTGGACATCAGCTCCAATTCCTATATTTATAATATGTAACATACCTATCAATATTTTTTAAGGTACACACAGGATGGGAGATATGAACAAGTTGGATGTGACATGTTGTAATCAATCCATCATAAGCTTTCTGTTTTACTTCTTGCAAGTTTTTTAATCTTCAGTTACATTTTCTTTAATATATTTCCTGTTGCTTTATCCTTTTATCCCTTCTTCTAAGTCCACTACCTCTTTTCTAATACCCATTGTCCATTCCCAAAACTATACTGTTTGCTTAAAAAATATTTCCTATGTACTCTTCAAATATCACTATTGGATTATCTTATTAACACTTTATTTTGAAGACAGTTTAGTTTTTTAGTCTAGTTCTAAACTCACAATACTCTGTTTCAGTCTCCCAAGTACTGAGGTTACAGGCATATATATACCCACGACCAGTGGACACAATTCTTTCGCTCTTACAGGCTTGCCTTTTAAAATGGCAATGTTGTTCAGTAAAAACACTGATTAGCTTTTAGACAAGAGGTAAAAGGTATCCTTTGGAGGGAAAGTATAAGGGAAAAATAACTAATATAAATAATATTCTCACTATTTCACTATATGCTGTATAAATAAAAGCTATAATGTACATAATAATGTAGTATTAATAAACAATATTTATCCCAATGCTACCTTAACTCATTTTCTGACATTCTTTTATGTATAAGATAGAAATTTACCTATTGATACACAGTAGTGTGTGCGTAAAGTAAGCACACAGGCCCCTAAAATCTAGTAATAGTTTTCTCTCTTAATTAATAAAATTAAAAGTACTTTTAATTTATTTTATTTGATGTGTGTGAAAATGTGTTTGTGTGTGAGTATCTGTACACTGTCCTTGGAGCCAGAGGTATCAGGAACATGTAGACAGTTGTAAGCAGCCCAATGTGGGTGTTGGGAACTGAACTCTGGCCCTTCAGAGGGAACACTTAACCACTAAGCCACCTTTGTCTAGTTCTATTTTTCATAAAAATAATGAGGTCACATGAGACACAAGGCAAGAGCCAAACAAATTTACCATTGTATAGCAGATTGCATTTGGAAGCATCAAAGTAGGAAGCGTTACTCCAGTGAATTCTTGTGAATAGAGAGTTTACATATTAACAGAGGTGGACAGACAACTCTGCCTACTGTCTGAAGGTAGAAAGTGATGGAAAGGCGAGGAGCAGGCAGTATCATCATCATGCCTCAATAAAAGGCACAGGGGGTGGTGTGCCAAATGAACAGTCATTTGCAGTGACTGAAGACTTTCAAACAAACTTATTAGTAAATAAATAATGAAACATAAAATGATCTTATTTCTAGTAGTTAAGATTTTCTAAGCAGGAAGTCCCATTTGTGAAAGAGCTTGGATGGTGTTAGTACTGGAATCTCTTGCTCCTTCAGAGTGGCCTCTCATATTCAGCTTTTTGATATGTCCTTTACTAACAACATTGCTTGGAAGCACTAATTGATTGTTTCAGTGAAAATCAAGTGTAAAGCATATTATACTGTCATTCTGATAAATTATCAGTTGATGATACTAATGAGGGCTAGCTTTTTTATGATAGTACTGAGGATAGCATAAGGCACCATCAATCATCATGTAAAATCATCCTCATTCTCTTGTCTCTATCCCGTGCACCTTCACTGCAAACACTCAGTGAGCACTGACCAGAAGATAGACTCTTCTTAGACACTGGAAACAGACTGAATCAGGCAGAGTCCCTCTTTTCATACTGTTCACAATCCATGAATATTAACTACCCAGGCATTTCTTGTTCTAACTCAAGCATGAAAAATGGTTTCATAATGTGTCTATAGAACAAGTTTCCTATGAGTAGACAAGAGCGCAAGAGAAAGGCCTAAAGTATGGGGGATATTTAGTCAATTTATTATGAAGGACAATACTCTATCACAATATAAATTGTGCAGACTCAAACTCAGTGGAAATGTTTAATACACACATATAACGTATTTTATTTTTTAGCTTTTGTTTGTTGCTGGGAACTGAATCTAGACCTTCGAACATACTTAGCAGGCATTTTATCACTGAGATACAACACTATGTATACTAGTCAAGTATATACTGATCAAAATGGCTAAAAATGTTAATGACTGAAAAACACACCCACACAATTATTCATATAAAACACCAAGCCAATACAAGATATGAACAGCAAGCAAGTAACATCAGACATAAGAGCAGCCTCAGAGTGTAAAGATGTCTATACGTCCTTGGAACTTGGTACCTCATCAATCATTTGATCTGATTCAGCTTTAAGAGACATCAGAAAGGCTTGTCATTTGTTATGATAGGGTTACTAGGAAAGAAATTACAGAGAAGACAGGGAAAAGAGTATTCAGGGAAAAGACAGGGAGACTTGGTATACAGTCTGGAGCAAAATAGCTAAGTATAATAATACCATGTTGGTCAATCATGTGGACAAAATCCATCATTTCAGGAATGAAAGACCTCAGAGACAGACCTCATCTATCCAGACATCCAGGGCACGGCTGTTCATGCTGGAGGTGAGAGAGAAGCTCATTTATGCTCCAGAAACATCATTTCCAGATTACTGATGTAAGATTTCAATTAAAAAAAAAAAAAACAAAAAAACCTCACATGTATCTAGACTTTGGCTAAAATATTGATTTTAAAAAGTCTCTGAAAATCAAAATACACCTTATGACCTTTAACTGTTTTTCCCTGTAAACTTCCAACTGATTAAATAATCTAACTTAAATTTGCTTTACAGACAGTTCCTCACTGTTAGGAGGCATTCAGTAATGCTGACTGTGTCCTCTTGGCCCTAACAACTATTGTACTTTGTCAGCAATAACAAAAAAGAAATTGCTCTTCTTTTGTTATTCAGTGCTGTTGCTAAATGCACACAGTCTATCAGTGTTTTACCTCCTTTATATCTGACAATGGTATTATTATATAACAAAAGACAATAATCTATTGTGTTAATGCTTTAAAATGGAGTCTCAAACAATAAATGCATCTCAGATCATTACAAAAATGGAAATTTGATCTACAATGTACCTTAATATTAGTGATACGTTTTCTCCATTTATTTATTTTTAATTAGTTTGGGGTTAGAATTAGAACCACTGAGATAGTGTCCATTAGTGTTTCTCATTATTACAGCCTAGATTTACAAAGTGAAAAAAAATGCCAATTCTGGTGAAATTCTACAATACGACATTCTGAGAATGTCTGAATGGCCAAAGACAGATGATTTTGGTACAAATACATGAAATAAAATATACCAGGTCAGTCAAGAGATTATATAGAAAATTATTTAAAAATTTTACAAAAGAGCCCCAATACATATTCGTATCCACCGTGGGTGGGAGCTAAAGGAACTCCCACCATAGTTCTGTTATAGAGCTGTGTCTTTCATCAGCAGGCAGAAATTACAACATACAACCAGGTCAGAGCCCACGGAAGAAGTATGTGTACGTGTGTGTGTGTATGTGGGGCGCTGGTGAAGAATCTCTGCCTCCTTAGGAGGACAGTATGGTGCAGTGTGAATTATTCTTGCTGGTGTTTAAAAACAGAAGCAAAGCTCCATTTCTCATGACAAAACACTGAATTAGGATTATGAATTTAGTGAGAAAATATTTCAAGCTATATATTATCCTGAAAAATATGTGTGATAAAGTTAGTCAACAGGAATTACATACTTGAAAACTCAACTGTACTATTCTGTCATAGAAAAGACATAACATCGAGGAAAAAAAAGGAGCTGGCTATGGATATTGTTACATAATTCCTACAAGAGGTAAACTGGTGTGGCAATGACAGTCCCTTTTCAAATACAAATAAGTTTAAGATATAGTCTCACTAATTTAGATAATTAGAAGAACAATCGTTTCATCAATTTCTACTATATTTACAAAGAATTCAGAATTTCATTAGAATTTTAAACCTTGTGATGACAAGATGGCTCTGTAGGTAAATAATTCCAAGCCTGAAGGTCTGACTTTGAACACTGAAATCCACATAGTAAATGCTGTCCTCTGATGTCCATGATGTACAAAGTGCACACACACACACACACACACACACACAAAATGTAATAAAAAATAGCCTTGTTACTTTAAAGAAAGTGTTGTTGGAGGTTTGGGTCAGGAAAAATAAAAGATCTAGAGAGGATCCATTCTGAGAAGTCTGATGTTGGCTAATCTGAATTATAAAAAGCTTACATTTTCTCAAAAGATTTTCACTTAATTTAATAATTTTCTTAAACTCTTTAAACATTTTCATTACAAAAAAGGCAAACAGAATTTTCAAAGAGCTCCCTCACCAGTATGAATGAGTACTACACAGTAATCTGTAAAAATGGCAATAGATCATAGAATAGGCAGTCCATCACCAGTAATACAAGAGAGGAATAAGAGAAGAATCAAGGAAATTTCATGAATAGAAAAACCCACTCTTTTAAAGATAAGCTTCTTTTTAAAATCAGAAAGAGAAAAGTACAAGTTATATAGTAATGTTCTAGTTAGCTATAGACCACAACAGTGGTCTCTGGGATTACATTGCCTTACACAGTAAAAGGTCTTAGTTGGATAAATAAAGTATGATGCTTCACAATGACCAAAATGCCTAAGGACATATTCTGAGGCTGTATTCTTATGGGTAAACTAGACTATTCTCACTCTATTATAATAAAGGCAAGGATACAGATGGGAAATAAATGTAAAGCATTTATATTCACACATGCACTATGCTGAAAGAATGTAATGCATTTAGTAAAACATTCAAAATTGAGGATTCAAATTGAAAAGTAACACCTGAAGTAGTTTTCAAAATGAGTCGGGCTTGAGGACCAGAGGCCTTCTTTGTATCTGGCTTTGTATCACCAGTAAAACTACCACAAAATCTGAGTACTTCTTAATAAGCATTGGCTGACTGAACTGACATTCCAATTAAGGGTGTAATATTAACAACAACACAAAAAGGCTTCAGTACAATTACATGTACTTTAATGTAACTGTGAAACATTTAGTAAATAAACTGAAAGAAAATAACCACTAGAGACCAATTGTGTGATAATTTGGGAAGTAGCTGAATTGATTAGACTTTGGAGTAGAAATGAGACAATATTTTATATGAGTAACTATAAACAAGGCAAGATGCAATGTGGGACGTTCTGGTTTCCACTTGTAGGCTGCAGGGGGCTACCTAAACAGATTTCATTACAGCACCACAATAGCAAATATTGTGAAGCTAATTAAGTAATTAATAAAGGATTTCTTATGTAAAAATAATAGGTCCTCCTCTTAAAAGTGGCCACCTATTGGGTTTGTAAATTAGCTGTATTTAAGAAAAGGCAAACAGTATATTGGCAATATGCTGCATGTTGTCCAAAATCAAACTCAAGTGTTTAATTATAGGAAGCATATGCAGTTCCCTGTGAGGTTTCAGATAATTATTTACTTTATCATATAAGCATGAGTATGAAACAATATAAATCTATTTAATGAGAAAGGTTTATTGTTAATTACTGTTAGGCTGGTGGAAACCTATTGGAACATTTAAAATCATGTAGGTTGTTATAATTGATTTTAAATTTTATAGATGCCCAGCATAGTTAAAATTCTATCTTTAATAATTAGTAAATTCCTAAAGCCTACTGTGATCATTAGTTACACAGCAACACTAGTCATTTATTCTGGATTCAAATTTCCCTGAATGTTTTAAAAGAAATTTTTATGTTGCAGAATTCCTTATTAAACAACTCAATAAAACCACACCAACTGAAGGCATTATTTTCCACATACTGAGATGTCTAATAAAATATCTTGAAATTACATTATTTTATCCCCTGCTGGTTCCTTTTTTTCCCATCAGAAGTTAATGGAGTGACAGGGATTTTTCATGAATCAAATTTTTTTGTGAGTTGAAACTCTAAGGAAATAATGTTAGAATTATTCCTTTCAGACTTCACTACAATACAGTACTGATTCCTTATTTAGAACTAAGTCCACTAATAATATATTTAATACGCAATGATAGCATGCAGATTCCAGATAAATTTAGAAACAAATCTAGTACAGAACTTTTTGAAAACATTAAGTTACTGCTATCATTTTGGAATTAATGCGCCACCTTTCTGAATAGTGTTCCCATGTGGAAATGTTTCTCGGCAATTACTACTACTCACACAGCATTTGCAAAAACGCATACATCATAGTGCACCCTGTTCTACTGCCATTCATTCATGCATTAGCTTTAAATCTTCCTGCTATTCTATTCTATTTTCCAGAACATGCCCCCACACAGAGTTATTTAGCATCAGAACTTGATCATAATATATACTTGTGAGATGGTAAGAAAAATCTAACCTGAAGTTGTCATCTTTACCATGGCATTTGATGACAAGAAAAGATGACACCATAAACAAAGTGCCATATTTGCTATGTAAGAGTTATAGAACTGATTGTGTATAATCACTGTCACACCTTTTCCTTGTAACCTACCTCCTTAGCCATGTCTGTATATTTCTGCTTTTCCTTTGGATCAAGAACAGCCCACCAATCAGCTAATATCTTGGTAGCACCTCGGTTATCAAGCCTTGGGTGTTCCTGTCGAACTAGGGAACGATGGCGCTTGCAAAATAAAAGAAAAGCATTCATTGGTCTCCGGGCTCGCTGCTCTGGTGACTCATCATCTTCAGTCTCACCAACATCATGCTCTAGGCCATCCGCCTCAAGAAGTTGAACCTACCACCAAAGAAAGAAAAATTCAAGTGCTTAACACAGCTCAAACTATTTTGATTTAACAATTCGCTTTGATTTGCAAATGGTATTTTTTCTTATCCCTATTTAAGCATCTAACAAACTGAAAAAGTAATTTAAAAAATTGTTAATTACTCTTAGTGGTTGATAACTAACTTATGATGTGTCCTGTTTAGTTTCTAAGTTAACCTATGTGTATCTCTAGAATATATTACATTGTGTTATAGTTGCTTACCTTTTTCTCTCACTAAACAGTGGACCTTTAGGAGATAAAATTCTTTTATTTACCTTTATAACTGCGGAAACAATATCATTATCTGGCATTAACATTTAACCAATTGCCAAGTGAACAAAAATTATCATGTGATCTATAGATCTCAAAATTAATGGTATCCACATGAAATACAGGCATAGTAGGTTTTTTGCTCTTCAAAAAGTAGTACCTTATAGCTAGTAACATGATGATGTTTATCATAAAAGCAGATGTAATTAAAAGCAAATATAGAGCACTCATGCTTTTGCACATTAAAAGAGCTGCTAATATAAGGTATCAATATAAACATTTAACATAATAGTTTCAAAGAACTTCATAGCACACTTTTAATCCTGTAAATATCAGTCTTATCTTCCAAGATGTTATGGCAATAAGGATAAATTCCCCTAGGCTGAAATAGTCATCCTCAATTTTGAAATCCTTCTTTTCATAGTACTTTGTTGTTCAATGTCAACAATGACTTCCATAAAGCCCCAAATCTGTGCCCTTCTGAATGCAGGCAGTTCTCAGACCTAGTACACTTTGGCCTATGGTCTAGTCTTTCTCTTTTAATCCTCACTGTAACACTTCCAGCAAATGATTGCCGGATTAAATTTTATGAAGCACATCTGTGATCACAGACTCTCAAAAGAAATGGGAATGCAGTATCTCTAAAAGTGAAGTATAATTCTGTGATGTTTCTTAAAAACAAATGCAATCATGTACAGAAATACAGATTGCATAAATTAATGTATTCCATTTTTTTTTTAATCTACAGTCAAAACGAAGAATGCTCAAGATAGTCTTCAGTCTTCATTACACAGTAGGGCAGCAATCCTGAAAGTCAGAAGTGGACTTGACTCTCTGGGGGCCTTGTTTAAAGAAAGATTGCTAGGCTCTGAGTTTCTGACTGTGTGATTTTGATGTAGGTCCTACAAATTTTTATTTCTTACCAATTCTCAAGAAGTGCTAGAACCACAATTAGAAGGCAATTGTGTTCTTTCATACACTATTTACTAGGCAACAGTTAACAGAACTGTAGAATAAAACACGTTTGTTTCAATTTATTATTTGCAAAAATTATTATTAGAGAGCAAGAGTGAGCAAGTGAGCCAGTAAGAGCGTACAATAAAAGGGTGCCCTTGACAAATCATAGTCGTAAAGGTCAAAAGACACCTTTATTGAGTTGGTCTTTTCCATCGGTTTTTATGTTGCCAGGTTGTATGATAAGTATCTTTACCCCCGAGCCATATTACCAAGTTACTACTTTTTAATGCTTTTAAGTAAATATTGCGAATATAACAAATTAACCATCAATTAGTGTCAAGCGCAAATAATAAAGTCTTGAAATTATACCTGAGTTGACAACAAAAGGTACAGATTTATTTTCCTCATTTTATATATAACTACTAGTAATGATCTGGATTTCTAAAAAACATTTATTTGGTAATTTGAAATTATGAAGCTAAAAAAATTAGTAATAAAATACATTATATAAATACATATAAACAAATAAATTACAAAGCAATGTGCTGATTAGCACTTGTATATAAAGGTATTGAAAGCTGAATCAGCATATGTTGCCTGATGAGTTGAGAAATGAGAAGAAGGGGCGTGGAGCTTCATTTGAACATCAATATGCAGTTCTATAGCACAATACAGGGAAAATGAGAATAGGGTTTGAGAAGTAAGTTAAGTAGAAGTATGGATCATCTCATGAAGAATATACTCTGCCATAATGAAAAGTGGGCATTTAAACACACACATGTTATTGGTTTGAAACAAATTGTCACTTTTATTTTCTAAGTATGGGGATAAAAATATTCTTAACTACTACTAATGTTATAGTTATTTCATTAGTCAACTGAAAGGTGAGCAAATATGTAAGCAATAAGAAAATGAAGATAAAACAGTTTATTTTATTTTTGTTTATCCAGTATCTCTTAAATACAGGTACCTAAGCTAAATGCAATGGTGTTGACAGAATTTAGAATCATCATAGAAACAAATTTCTAGGCATCACTATTAAGTGCTTTCTTAGATTAGGTTAAGTGAGATGGAAAGATGCACCTTAAATTTGGGTAGAACCATGCTATGAGCTGTGGTCCACACTGAACAAAAAGGAAGAAGGGAGCTGAGTAATCATATCCATTGCTCTCTGCTTACTATGAACACCCTGTGACTGTTGCCATGCTTTTCTTGCTATGGCCTGCATGCCCTGCAACTGCAATAATACATATTCCTCATGTTGTTTTGTCAGGTGTTTTGTTACAGTAACAAGATAAGTACTTTAGATACATGTAGAGCCTTGAGCAAATTTCTGAAGCAAAATATAGAGTGTTAGATTTGTATTTTAAAGAATGAGCAACTGCTGGTACTGCTGACTGCAAATTTTTGAAGAAAAGTCATTAGCAACCACACTTTGAGAAGCCAATTAAAAGTTTACTTCCCATGTCCAGAAAAAAGACAGCACAGAATCTACATGAGAGGAAAAGGAATAGGATATAAGGACACAGATAATATTCAACCATTAAACCAAGAGTGGTTTTTATTTAACTTGATTTGAAGATTGAAAATGATTTCAGGAAGGGCATCTTGGTAGTTTGTTATGGTTAGCTAGGTGGATGCCTATGGGTGGAATACTGATCGAGATATAAGTGAGCAAAAAAAAAAAAAAAGACTAAAGGGGAGATAGGAACATTTCTAAGATGCAATAAAAGGATGAAATCACTTTAATCTTTCACTCAACAACTGTTTGCTGGGACTTGCTATCCACCATGTCTTGATCTAACAGAGCAGTGAATACAGAAATCCCTGCCTTTGTTAAGAAAGGAAGTGGCATGACTGGTCTTCCATTCTAAAAGAATTCCAATGACTGTTCTGTGCAGGACAGATAATACAGGTGGAAGCATGGAGGCAGGGAGATGGGTAAGAATGAAATCACTCCTGCTAGAAATAGTAGTGGCTTGCCCCAAGGGAGTTCAAAGGAGATTTTAAAAAGAGGGCACATAGTGAACATGTTTTAAAGAGAATTTTTGGATGGATGGATGGATGGATGGGCAGATGGACAGACAGATAATAGAGATGTAAACAGATGATAGAGAAATAGATTAGATAGATAGATAAGACAGATAGACAGACAGACTGACAGTCTGATATATGAGTTCAGAGTTCAGGATTAAAAAAAAACCAAGTTGGAGATAAAAATTAAGATTACAGGCTCAGAGACAAATTACATTTGTTTAGTGTTTCTGAGACAAGATTACTACAAAGCTAGCCTCAAATTCTTAATCCTCTTGACTCAGTGTCCCAAAGCACTGAGATGAGACTAAAGATGTAAAACTGTACAACCAGATTTGAGCATGTATATTTGTGGGTAGAGTAATGTATAGAAATCAACCGGGAATGAACAGAGGTGAAGAAAGTCATATTAATAGAAGGGAATGCTGTCATGGTAAGAGGAGATAACCTCAAGGACCAAGTAATCAACAGAGCAAATGAATCAGAAAAGTCAAACGAAGCATAAAGTCAGCAGTTTCCTTAAACAAGAGTGCCATGATTTGAAGGTCCCCTCCAAAGCTAATCTTGCAATTAAATGGGCACTGAAACATGCCTCATGAGCAGATTAATGTTAATATTATGGCTTATTACGGGGAAAGGGTTCACTCCTCATAAAAAGATGAGTTCTACTAGACGTTTGTTGTTAAAAAGATGGCTGAATGGATGTCGCTGGTCTGAAAAATACTGGAACCATGTATGTATAAAATCTGTAGTGACAAATACATGCCATTTGTACCTCCATTTGGCATACATATATTGTTTCTGCTAGGAGCTGACCACCATACTTGGTTCTGAGGCAGAAGAAAGGACAAAAGGGGCAAAGCCTCTGCTCTTACAGAGCTACTCAGGTCCAAAAGGAAGACAAAGCAAGGGCACAGCTAACCACAGGGGGCAAAAAGGAATACTGTAGAGAATTCCTGACTAAAATACAACTTTAACCCCAAGTCTTCAAGGAGCTAGTTCTTTCCTGATATAATTAAAAATCAAGTCCTAGGGCAAATTGTTCATGCATGGGAAAAGGATGTTCCAGAAGGGAACTTTGAAGACAATGTGGCCACAGAGGCTTTGGGGAGGGGAGTGACTACAGCCAGATACCACAAAGACCACAGTGATAAAGACTATGCACATCGCTGAAATGGCCTGATGGCAAGAGGCAAGGCTGGGCTGGAAGCAAAGAAATGGAAGCAAGTGAACACATCAGGTTTCATGAAGAGATCCATCTGCATCTTCAAATTACACATTTTGAGATGACAGAATTCCTAGAGAAGGATTCCTTTTACTCCAAACAAATAGAAGGAACAAGAAAATTTAGGTAGGAAACATTAGTGGCCAAATATATACTTAGGATTTCTAGGGTGAATGAAGGCTTACTTTATCAATATCTTCCTCTTCCTCGTCTTCCTCCTCCTCTTCTGAAAAGTCAAGAAGTTTCTTGGCTAGCAATGGATGCCACTGAAGACACTTCCGCTTTGGTCGTTTTCCAGCTCCTTCTCCTTCTGCTGAATGATCTTTATTTCTATTACTGCCTTTCATCACTGTAACCTGCGGGGGGGGGGGGTGGAGCAAAAGATGGAGAGAATGTGAATATGAACCAAAGCCAGTTTGATTAATATTACTTTATTTTGCCCCAGTTAGCTCTCATTCGCTTATAATTTTAATTTCTAAACTATCAGCTTAGACACTTACTGGAATCAGTAAGAATCATAAGTACACAATGATGCATTCATTTTAATGGGCTAAACGAAGCTAAAAAATTGCCTTAACAAGTCTATATTTTTCCATTCCATAACTCAAAATGTAAATCCTAAATAAGCTACTAGAGGATTACTAGTTACATTAACTTCTTCATATTTATTCAGGATAGCATCTCCCAGTTTCCTATTACAAGACTGATGGAAGAAAGATGATTTTTCAGGGATTCAAAGAGGGGTCTTCCACATGTTCTGTCATGGCTATTAAATTTCAAGTGAATTTTGAATTCTATACTTAGATAAACATGTACTTGCAATATTAAATAAAATAAGTGCTTTCTAAGAATCACTTTTTTCTTGGTTTAGATTTGAAATAAAACCATTTCATACAGTAAAGTATATTTTTTCCAAAACTATGCAGTTTCTAAGGACTTGGTGCATGAACACATTGTGGGTCACAAAATAGGAAGAACCCTATCTCTGACAAAATGAACACATTTTTTGCACCTCTCCTGCATATGTGTAGCCTAACTTAGGAAAAAAAATAGTTTTAAAACTTTACAATTTTTAAATGCACAATTGGCTAAAATAGTTAAGGATAATCAGATTATAAATGTGACACAATCTCCATTATACCCCCAATTCTCAATTATTTTTTAACGGCATAAAAAAGTTACTCTTAATGATAAAAATATGTATGTTTATATCAGATAGGTTATAATAGCATGTCTGTCATTTGCCAACACCACCAACCCTAGATTCTAGAAGTAACTAAGCCGTTTCCTACATGCTATCTCATTTTTTGGTCTGATTTATAATTTCTCATTCATTTAATGTAAAATACAAAAATTCTATTCATATATATTCATGTAAAAACTCAGGAACTATAGTGAAATGCTATCAAATATTAAATAGCTCAGGAACAGGCTGACAATTATAAACAAACACATTTTCTAATCTCACTCAATGAATATTTGCATCAATTCAATGACTGCAATATAATGTCATTGAACTTATAACAGCATGTTAGGTCCATGTACAAAAAGCATCAAGATGCCATCCCATTCTCAGGCTTTGTAAACAACATAGCACAGGCAAACTTATCCATCTTCCTTATTTTTGGATTTTGGGTTATGCTTACATCATTTCAAAACCAAATGTTTTCTCTTAGACCTTGTATCACCTCATTTCTGACACTGAAATACTTTAATAAAAATAATAAGTTAAGGATCTAGTTTACTTAATTATCCTGAATAGTTAAGCCAACTGTTCCAGTTCTATTTCATAAAGAATCCAGATTTCTCCTTACTTCCCAAGAATATCTATTAATTACCATCTCCCTCTAATGCTAACAATCTCCTTTAACCAATTTCAATAGCCTCAGGAACTATACCATTCGTCACCCTTTAAATTCTCTGTTGTATTATTATGTGAGGTGGGGGTGGTAAGGGACAGCTTGCAAGTGTGGTGATATATTGTGTATTTAATAAAATCCACCTGGAACATCAGAGAACAGATCCTCCCACAGTCAAATCATGAGGGTCAGAGAGTGGTGACTCCCGCCTTTAATCCCAGGTGTTGGTTCTGTCTTTCCACCATAAAGGTCTAAGGGCTCAACTCTGATTATTATATAGGCTTATCTGGAAGTGCTTTTACCCAATGAGCCAATGAGCCATCCCTACGGCTCTGAAGTTGTATATATGATGCTCTTCTTATTAGATTAACATAGTATATCAAACTATGCTGAATCTATTCAACCAGCTCATTGATGATGGATGGTGAGATAAGTCCTTTATTGAAGATAGCATTTATAAGATGCATTTTCATAAGTATGCATGGTTAGGCAAAAACAAACAAAGGGAAGAAAGAGGGAGAATAGAGAGGGGGAAGGAGAGAAGAAAGAAAGAAGCAGGAAAAAGGAGAGAGAAGGAGGAGAGGGTGATGATGAAGCAAAACAGTGTCTCTGTGGCTTTTGTAGCAAGAATTTCTGCTGAATGAAGTAATTATATGACTCGTGTGGCTGCTTTAAAAGCACAAGAAGTTATTGAAAACTCAAATGGAACTAGTTATCTGGCATGCTCTTAATAAAAGAACAAAGATTTCTTGTGATTTGATAGGCCATTTAACAACTCCCATTTTATCTACAAATAAAAATTGGCACAGGCACCCTGACTTCCAAAAATACCATTGCCATACAGAGAGCAAAGAAAATGGCTGCTTCTGTGGTTTATTAATCATTCACGATAAGCTGTCTGAGTGGTAATTAAACCCATATTTGGGACCCAATATTTTATGAGATAACACACATTTTACACTAGTAAAAGAAATCAATGTAAAACCATATGCTTAGGCATTTTATCAATTGGAAATGGCAAAATATTGCTGGTGCCTTCAGGGAAAAATGTACTTTAGCCCCTAGACTTATGAATTACATAAATATTCTACACACAAACATGTGTCCAGTGCCCTTCACAGATACTAATCCTAGGATGTCCAATTCTCTTACGAAATGGTATGGTATTTTACACAAACCAATTAAATATTCCCAAAGGCTCAATGTTGTGAAGGCTGGATCCCAGCTGATGGTGCTGTTGGGAGGTAGAACTTTACAAACCTAGTAAAGAAAAGATGATCAATAGAAGAATGGCATTGAAGGAAATGCTGGACCCTACCCCTTCATCTTCTTTGTTTCCTGACTGTTGTAGGGTGACCAGTGTCTTCCAACATCTGTCCCCCATCATTGCCACAGCATACTAGGCCATTGCCACAGGCACAATGTAATGAGGTCAGTGAGCACAGAATGAATATGAGCAAATGATCTTTCTACCTTCTAACTTGATGATCTTATTTTGCCAGTGATGTAAAGCTGAGTAACACACAGAAGCATCCTTTTCTATTTTTAAGCCATTTTTAGATTATTTATAACGTCTAGTACAATATAAATACTGTGTAAATCATTGCTCTACTATACATTTGGGGGATAAATGACAAGGAGGAAAAGCCTTTACAAGATCAGCATAAATGCAATAGTTTTTTTCCCCTTGAATATTTATGAGGCTGGTTAAATCTAATAGAGGGTCTTCTATATATCTGTGCATATATAGGCCAATATTCACAGATAAAATAGAATTTCAAGAATCAAGTTAATAGCTAGTATATGAGACCTGGAGTTCACATTCATTCTCATTCTGCATGACCTGTTCTCACTGTTTTTATATAGTCTATGGTTATTGTACCTTTACTTTTAAAAATAAGACTTTAAAAAATTATGTATATGAGTGTTCTATCTGTATGCATGCCTTTATGCTGGAGAAAGACATCAGATCCCTTTATAGATGGCTGTGAATCATCATGTGGTTGCTGGGAGCTGAACTCAAGAGCTCTGGAAGTGCAGTCAGTGCTCTAAACTACTAAGCCAGCCCCCACTCTACCTTTGCTAATAACTTTAAAAATAATTCTACTACACAGAAGCATTTTCCTTTAAGTTATAATAATTTAAACAAATCATCCTCCTCTACTTCTGAGCCTTTTCATAATGGTTCAAAACATTGTCTCTTTCCTGAAATACCAAGTTATTGAAATCAGGTTTAAGCATCTTTTAAAACAGCTATACAAACCCCAGTACTTAACCGTGACAGTGACCCACTATTTTTGTGTACTATGGTGACTTAAATATAACCACCATCTCTTTCATTTCTCTGAATTCAGATATTCTTTTCCTGAGTGTAAAGGGGGAATGAAAACTGCCCAGCTCTGGTATACAGACCAAGGCAGCTTGTGGTGAGTGAAAACAGCAGCCACCTGGAGTTGGAGGAAAAGAGAGCCAGCAACCCCAGCACAGTGTCAGAAACAAAGCAGGACATTTAATTTTAGCATTCATGAGAGATGAATATAATAATGGTGAACTGTAGGTAGTACATCTCAGATGGACTCATCAGGAAAGTATAATCTAAAGGTGTAAAACACCTCCAACTGTGAACTGGACACTTTAACAATTTACAGTTATAATAACTATCTAATCTAACAAGCTAGATTTTAATTTCCTATCAGTCTATCTTCAAACCATAAAAGAAGGTAAAACAGTAGGGAATAATGATGATTTTGATTATAATTCTCAAAAATAAGAAATAAAAAGAATCAAAGGAAGAGTGAAAACGGTAGGAAAAACAAAGGCAAAGAAGACATAAGCCTAGACAGTACCACTGCTCTTCAACAAGAAGGCAGAAATTCTATTAATTTTTACAGTAAGAGAAAAGCAGTCTTCCCATCCATCCATCCATCCATCCATCCATCCATCCATTGCTGCTAAAAGCTCTAATAGTTTAGTCTGGCTGCTGTTTTTCAAAGAACAAATTCAGCTGGTAGTCTATATGCAATAAATGAAGCAATTGGTAGATTTCATTCAAATGAAGGCTATTCTATCTTCTGTGACTGTTAAAACAATCAATGTTAGATTACTTGATCAATGGGCTCAGTACTTGGAAGACTACATAAAATCAAAATTTTGCTGCTGAGACTGCCAAGTGGTGAAGACATCTATCCAAAGCATTAAATTTTTATTTAATGTGTAAAAAGCAATGCCACCAGTGTGTATCTTTTTTCTATGGGCATAAGTGTCCTCAAATACATACTCACTGTACTGAATTTAGTGTCAATCCACTGTTTTCAAAGCCTTTTAAAAATATTTTGTTACTTTTACTTATGTGTATGTGTGTGGATAGATATGTGTATGAACATTATGAGTACATGTGCCCACAGAAGCCAGAAGAGGATATTAGATTCCCTGGAACTGAAGGTGTAGCTGGTTGTGAGGTGCCGGGGAACAAAACTTAGGGCCTCTATAGAAGTAGTAAGGCCTTTCTCTAAATGCTAAACTATCTCTCCAGTTCCCTACTGTCAATCAATTTTATATGGTGTAGTTAACTGTGTTTTTCAAGCCCATTCACTTAAAATCTGTCTCATGGGAAACTCTAAAATAATAACATTACTAAAGACAATCAAAGAAAACAATACAAGGACAATAGATTTACTATCTATTAGCAAACTCAAATAGATGCTCCCTCTGCAATCAATTACTTGTGGAATCAGTCATGACCTTGGTCTTGTAGTTGTGCTGCTAGATAGCAAATGTCCAGCACACTGACTCGGAGGCTTTCCTTCAGTGTCAGCACAGCACAGCATTTTCTTTCACACCCACAGAGGTAGGACAGCTTTAACAGGAAGTATCTAACCACTCACAAATAGCTTAAGATTTTGTTTAGGAAAAGCAGGCAGGCTTCTCCCATTCACAAGTAGTCCATATGCCCGCAGACAGTATCTCTAACCTCAAAAACTGATAAAAATGAGAGGTATCCTTTCCTCATCTGATTGGCATGCAGTCATGCAGTCAAAGACACTATACTAAAAAAAAAAAAAATCTCAGTTTTTCTATCACCTTGTCTTAGAATGTAGACCATCAGTACACTTCCTCTTAGCTCTGCGGCACAGGCTCCTTTTGGAATCCAAGCTTTCCTATGTCTAATAAAATCCAATCCCAATGCGATGGATGAAACCTCAGACACAGAGGAAGACGGGAAATCATGAACTGTTACATTCTAAGCTGAAGGCAGATGGCACTGCTTCATAACTTTCTCTACTCTGTACCAAAAAGCAACCGTGAAGCAGCAGTTTTAGTACTAGTGCATAGACTGAATTAATTTTCTCTGCCTTTCACAGACACCCCAGCCTGGAGGCCTTGCTCCTCCTTAGCCTGAAACCCCATGTTCTGTCTAAGTTGTTGCTCATCCTTAAAGGCCACTGTCAAATGGCCCCTCCACTCTTAAGGCCTTACTGAGGGAGCCCTGAATCAAGCCCAAAACCCTTCACTCTGAGTCTCCTTTGATCACAGTTTTACTTTCCTAGTTTCTATTTCTTGGGATCAAGTGTAGTCTGAAAAGATTACAGAGAAAAATTCCAGAAATAGACTATTAATTTTTTTTTAAATTTTCTTTTTATTTTTTTCCTTCTTTATTTTGTATTTAACAAAAAAACAGTAAAAAGAATTTAAAAATGCCGAAGAGTTAACAATAACTATACAGAGGATAATAATCATAAGCATGGCTTATCAAGGGTGGAAATGCAAATAAGATTACTACACATATATTTTCTTTGTGTTCAGCTTTCCCTCTGAATTTTTTTTTCCATCCCTGTATATCCAATTTTTAAGTTATAACCATTCTAAGTAGTATGAGAAAATACTGTGTCATTCAGCTCCATCCCACCTAGGATAGAAATCATGCCTTGGTTCAGTGACACTACCTGTGTATTAGTCACTGGGTAGCTTATCTCAGGCACCATATACAGCCAGACTCAGCAGTGCCCACTTCTTTCCAGTCAAGTGAGTAGTGATGTTAGCAATTTAGATATGCAAAGCCCAAGCAAAAGACAAGCTGTGAATTTCTTCATTTAAAAGAAAAGGTAAACATTTTTAACTTATCAGGAAAGAAAATTCTATGCAGAAGTAGCTCAGTCTATAGTACCAGTGAGCTTTCCAGTCATGAAGTTGTGATGAAAAGAAAAACTTATACTAGTTTTTGTTGTTTCACCTCAAACTGCGTGATGGCAACAATGCCTAAGGGCTTAGTTACGATGGAAAAGACATGAAATCTACAAGTGAGAGAGACATGAGAAAAACCATGTTCTGACAATGGCAGCATACTGCAGTGAAGGAAGGCTTCTGAAAAACATTAGCATGGGCTCTCCAAAGGGATAACAGGCCATTTACTTTAAGTTAGGGGGGTGGCACTATCAAGTAAGGTGAACTAACAACATAAATGCTCTGGGAAAGCATGCCAGCCAGTGACACATTTACATTGCACCAACAACACACCTTCTATCAAATATATTGAAGTGCTTGTTATATTCATACTTTGATTATATCTTACTGTAATTATTCAATTTTATTATAACTTCATTATTAATCTTTTACATACTTAGTATGTAAATGAGCCTTTGTCACAGGTGGAAATATATAATGAAAACCTAGTATGGTGAATACTAGACTTGATCATAGTTTCAGATATGTACATAGCTCTTGGGAAAAAGACAACCTAGTCCTAAGCACAGAGCAGTTTCTGAAAAAAAAAAAATCAATGACTACGTTTTCCTTTTCTAATATTTAACCACATATAACTCAGGATGCTATACTCTAAAAAAATTCTTGAAACAGTACTATTATACCACTAAGAAGTATTCAATACTTCAATTGCTAGATGTAATTGCAATATATATTTATCAACGCAATCCTAGTAGAAACATTCCAAAGACAATACCACTGTGAAGTGCAACTGAAGCAACTGAGAGTTAAATACCTTGTCCACAGTTAAGTATACAGGACGTAGTCCACAAAGTCTAATTAATTAAAATGCTTAGCAAGGGAAAGAGAATCTATCATGAAGCCTTCTAGTCTGTCAACCCTGAGCATTTCCTGCACAAGAAATACTTTACAGGTCTTAGAAAATCAAAGGGCCACAATGAGGTTGAGGGAAGAGATTTGGAGATTCACCACAGAAAGTACACTGTCTCTGATGAGTTTGAATGACAATTGTTTAAGATGCAAACTCTTCGAAGATAAAACCCTACAAACAATAATCATTATTGTTTATTGGGATTCTAATGACAATCCTAAACTTATAGATGAATTAAGTGAATAAAAAAGACGTTTCATTCAATAAACACTCTCAATTTAGAAGCATGCAGATACAATCCATACAAAATGTACCCTACTGAAAAGCAGTAAGCTTTTCATATTGAAACCAGCTCTGTCATGATGTTACTATGTGCTCTTCATGGATAACAAGGCACTAACAAGTGAAGGAAAAGCCTAAACCACTACGCTGGCCTCTTAACATACCTCATAATGAAAAATGTATTTTAAGATCTTTTAATACTTGCAGCTTCCATGGCACTTATCCTTAAGGAGACCTAACAAGATAAAATGATGCTCTAAGGGACAGATATCAAGACAAGAGCTATCTGGGCAGATGCAAGACACCAAAAGAGAGGACTTGGCATGGAAAAGCTATTTAGACAAAGAAGCCATTAGACAATGATTACAGGTTTGGCTGTAATTCCCCACCATCTACCCATGCCCCAATGCATCACTTGTTCTAGTATTTTGTAGGGGAGTTTACATTCTTAATCGTCACTTGTTCTAGTATTTTGTAGGGGAGTTTACATTCTTAATCGCCAAATTGCTACTGTTCAACTGGCTTAAAAGTTGGCTTTTAGTTTACATATTAACAAAGGTTTTTATTTACATGCATTTATTTGCATTCAGGTCATAATTATTACATTGACAAGAAGATGAAGCAGAAGAAAATTTGGTCACAGGTATTTTCTCCCCCTCCCTTATCAGTGCAGTTGGGACCTGTCTGTGTCTTGGGTGTCCAGCCTCACTTGCTTTAACTCCTATTCAGCTCATCCTTTGCCTCTGCTCTGTCCTCTGCATTTTTGATTGCTTCTCTCCACCTGTTCCTCTAGCTACTGTTCTGTGCTTTCTGTGCTCTTCCATGTCTGCAGCCTGCTCCCCTGTCTTTCTGCTCCAGCCTACCTCACATACTGCACTTGCTCCTGCTCATGCCACTTGCCTTCTAGTGTTACACGGCCAATGAACCACACATACACAAAGGCCATGCTGTAGCTTTTGACCCTTTGCTTAATGGCAATATTTCCCTATGCAGTTTATGTAAAGTCATGTCCTCTTGGGAATTTCTCTCTCAGAAACTCTGAAGAGTAATGACTGTGCCAGTCAATTGTGTTTTACCCCATCAGTCACGGCAAAGATACCTGTTCTAGACAAAGAGTTGTGCTTACAGAACAGAAGGAAAGTGAACATAGAAACAGGACTTCTCGCCTTTGTTATGCTTCTATGTTGTTCTGTTAGCAGAAGAGAAAAGGTTTAAAAGAAAGCATGCACAAAGGAAAAAAACCAGGAAGACTGCAAGAGGAGGAGAGAGAATAGACACAAGTTAGCAAGGGGATGTGATAAATGTAACAAGTCAAAGTTAATTCCATACGGTTGTTAGTATCAGTCTAAAACATGCTCCAGTAGTTTTATTCCTTTCTGTGGCCATTTGTTAATTGCTTTTCATTATTCTCTCAAAACAAAGCCTCTGGGAGTGCGGTTTACTGGTGCTCTTTTCCTATCATTGATCTTGCCCTTTTATAACCCAAACTCTAAATCCCTTAACCATCTTTCTTCTCCATGGCAATATTCTTGGTTTCTGACTACTCCTGTGGCCTCATCTTTCCACAAAACTCTGCAGGCTGAGGCTGGTCTTAAGCGCTTACCTGTGAACCACATACTTGTCTTACCAGCCCCAATGTGCTCTGAAGAGAATATTAATGTTCTGAGCACAAATAATTATGATAATGGCAGCTAGCCATGTATGCTTCCTATGCACCACATGCTAAGAGCTATTTACTTATTAACACTTTTAACTTAAGCCTAAAAGGTATTATCTCTTCTTAGACATAAAAAAATGAGGTGCATTCAATATAGAGACAAGTTTTTTCCCTCTTATAGACTAACAAAAGTTTCACTAGAAACACGCCACTTGAGTATGATCCAATTATGCTGTACAAGAAGGCAACCTTATTGATCACTTGGTAAGCCACAAATAATATGTATAAATCACTCCAGAATTACATAATTGGTAGAGCCAATATTTGAACTCAGGAAGTCTGGTTTCAGAATCTGGTTCTTGACCATTAATCAATACTGCTTCATAATAACAGCAACTTTATTGAATGAATATTTGCTACATACCAAACACTTCACATTAATTACTGCCTTTAACTCTTAATGTAAATTTTGGGGAAAGATTCTATAATCATCACTTTTTAAAAATTGAACAACTGTGAATGAAAACCATAGCCACAGGGTCAGTATATGATGGGGCTAGAATTCAAAGCTAAGTCTTCACACCCAGAACCTCAGGTCTGAATCATCTTACATTTTTATTCTTACCAGAATGTGATACATTCTAAGAATGTCCTTGCTTCCTGGTTAACAAGGCAAATTCCTACCTGGTCTACCAGTCCAAAAACTTCTTTTCTTCTTAGGCAGAGTCAATGTCAAACCTTTTCCTCACTCCAACTGCATTTCAGTCTGCCTTTTTTGCTGCCCTGAGCTATGATACTTTCCGTTTCTTTGACAAACTGTTGGTAATTTTGCTGCACTAATCTCTTTGTCCTGAGTCTACATACAATCATGCTTCCAAAGTTCTTTGAATCACTAGCTTCCTTTATCAAGTCTTTTTTTATATAAAATAGTCTTTCCCAGGCCAGCCAGACAGGTCTCCACTTATATGAAGGTCATGAAGCTAGTACATATGCAGAATTAGTTGGCAGTTATTTGTTTATAGTGCCCACTTTGAAGTGAACAACATGGTCCTAACTTTCAGCCTAATAGAGAACATGCAGATTTTTCTAACCATGTCACAGGTAACCTTCCCTCTATACTTTCCTGGTTCATATTTTAATCTATGCTTTCTAGACTCTCAAATAAGTTATCTTGCCTGAGCCAGGCTTCTGCCTCCACTGCACCCCTGAGGAATATGCCAAAAGCTAGCAAATAGGATATAGGCATCTCTTGCCTTTACACAAATATTCAGAAATAATTCATAAGCTGTATTTGCTTCTTACACACACACACACACACACACACACACACACACACACACACACACCTCTTCTGCTTTTCCCCATAAATTATTGCATGTGGCTATATACCCCAACATCTAGCTTCTTATTAAGATCTGTCCCTTCTACTTCATACATATTTCCACTCTTTTTCATCAGTCTATTCTTTTCAGCTAAAGCTGTTCTGATATCAGTTTTCTACATACTGATCAATCTGTCCATGGACTTTTTAATCATCCTCTTAAAATATTAAGACAGAAGTCCAACCTCCAATCCTTACATAACATAGAAAACCCACTTGACCTAATCCTTGCTTTCTTTTATGGTAAGATGTTTCTTTGCTATGAAAAAAAAATTGTCTATAATTAAAGGTTTCTCAAGAGAAAAATCACTAAATGAATTCAAAATCAATCATGTACATAATTAATCTAAGCTGTTTCTGGCTATGCTCATCATGTTACATTGTGACTTGGCCACAGCCTTGGTTCTGGATACCAAGTATACATACTTGGTATTGCACATGTCATAGCATGCAGAATAAACAAACATGCTGCTTCAAGTGCCCATGCTAGCAACTGTGGTATTTTTATTGTACATAAAATACATTGTGCTCATATATAAACATAATGGTTCAATTAGAGAAAACAAAATCATTTAACATTTTCTTACCATTATTCCTCATCATATAAGTATCAAATAAGTATGTCTTGAGATTGTATTATTAGAATGTTGGATTTTTAAAAATATTGTTTATATTGCTAACTTAATTTTAACTTTTTAAAAATGAATTTTGGTTTGAAATTATGGGCAGAATTTCCAACAATTTCTGAAATGTTCCCTAAATACATTTCTATCATTATCTCCTATATATTTATATAAGTTGGTATTCTTAATGCTGACAACTATAAAAAAATCACTAATGATATTCCACATTCTGCAGTATTAGCCAACCAAGACTGAGTTATGTAAAAATAGACAAATGTATACATCATCACTATTTTCATGTCATAATAAATGGTAAAATTTTATGTATACCAAAAATGACTTTGAAATTAACTTACAATTTGTTACCAGTAGATATTTGTTTTGTATATTATTTCATAGACCTAGATACCAAGGATCATTTTGAAAGTGTCTTGAGGAAAAAGTGTTGCAAATGGAAGAAGTTTAAGAAGCTCTGCCGTGAGGTACCACACAGAACAGCCTGTTTCCTTCTTTACATCACAGGCCCATGATATAAAGCAGGAGCTGCATTTGTTCCCCAGGGCAGCTCAGGGGCCTAACACAAAGCCAGGCACTCTATACAAACATGTATTTAATGAATGAATCCAAGGTGGTTTACAGCAGGCGCCTCCTTCCATTTCCTTTGTTCTCACTTGTCTTTGTTGCTTTTCTAATCTATCCATATCACACCCTGCTTTGACCCAATTCAGAAATTCCTGGTACCCAACCACTCAAATGATCAAACTGAAACACCTGGTATTTTATTTATTTGAACATTGTTTTCATGTAGCAATCATGATGAAAGAATGATTCCTAATGAGTAATTCTGATCTCACAGGAGAAATGATTATCCTTTTCTCCAGTATTCATCCCTGAATCCTGACTACTTTATCTTCCGTGGTTTATGTGAACTCTTTGACTTTAAGGAATAATTACACATATTGCTTTTCAAAAATGCACACACATAATGACCAAAGTTTAAAGGAATTGCTTTCATTTTATATGACTTAGTTGTTTTCAACTCAAAATGATCTAAAAAAATCTGGATGTGTCTCATTATTCATAATGGTCTTCAATCATAATGACTGAATTTTCAAGTCAACACCCTATACAAACAGTTGGAATCTTTTTTCTATGTCATTGTTCTTTAAAAGGACAACAAGCAATTTCATGACAGACAACTTATTTGACTATGCAACACAAATTTCTCAGCCTAAATACTTGTAAAGGGAAAAATTACTTATTTTTCAAAAGTAGAAAAGAACTGTTTTCTTTTTCAAATACCCTAGTATCTTGATGAGTGATCCAGCACCTAAAATGTTTTAGACTTTTTATGCTCTGACATACTGGAGTTAAATCATCCTTCAGCAGATTTAAATACATGAAGGTAAAGTGCTGCTCATCTTAAACAGCCCAGTGCTCAGAATATAGCCTTGGAGATTCATTTGTTCACAAGACAGGTCAAACGCTTCAACTTGGTAATATCATATCAGCCCCCATCTGCCAAGAAAGTTCTTTAGGAAGAACAGTATGTTATTGTCATTTCTATAACTAAAGTAAGCAGAAAGCCATTTATTTGTTTTTATACATTTCCTAATTCAATACACACGAAACAAGAACAACATCCTTATGATTTATTCCTAACAGTGTCCCATTCTAAACATTCTCAACTCACTTTGAGACAGCTTTCTCAAATGAAATTATTTTGGGTTTCTGACTTTACGATATACTAATTCCAGAGCTACATACTGAAAACATGTTTTAATTTCTATATAATATATATGACACTTGCTTTTAAAAATACCCTTTACTTCACAGAAGTAACCAAAACTAAAGCCAAAAAATGAAAACCCTTGACTGCAAAGTGAGAAAATAAAAGATACAAGTTTGAGTACAACCGAGAGCCCAGTTCTGTTTCTTTTCTGTTCACAAGCATAAGAATGCTGTAGGGTACAGCTGTGAGGATCCTTTCTCACTGAGGCATCTTAGACCAAGAATTTATCACAGCTCAGTTTACATAAATCAGCTCCCTCTGCTGGCCAATTCTGTGTATCCTAGCTTACTATTTAAAGAGAACAGTAATGTTTCCTAGTATACAGATTAAATGCTACCTATAATGCATGCACTCAGGAGCTCTGCAAACTGGGGAAAGACCTTAGGAAGCTGCCAAGCAATCCAAAGATGAGATAAACACAGAAATTTAAAGCTTTACACCCCTCTTCCCTTAAGCAAGGTAAGAAGTCTACTGAGATGATCATTCCTTAATTTCTTTCCTTTCTTCCTGGAGTATTCAGTCTCTTGTAGCTACATCTTCCCATACTGTCATGAGGCAGTATGTACAGGAACCACAGGAGAGGGTGTTGCACTCAGACACTGATTTGTCAAGGCCAGAAGAGTTCCTAACTTGACAAGTACAACTGGGACCACAGAGCTGCCAGAGGCTCTAACTGGTGTTGATTTTGTCAAAGACAGCTTATAATAAAGTAATTAGGTCATTTTGACATATCTTAGAAACTCTTAATTTTAATAAAGTACCTTATTGCTTCTCAGCCTTATGGCTAAGATTATGTGTATTATCTGTTCTTATCAGTTTAATAAAGTACCTTATAACTGAAAATTTGTGTACCTTTCATTAAGTTCCAAATATATTTTCTAATATGTAAAATTGACCATTAATACCATCAGTTGCTACTTTAACTGCTACTTTGAAATCTTATACCACTATGTAATATGTAAAAGCTTTTTATATTCATTTATTTGCATGTCATTATTCAATTCTGCAAGGCAGGAAAAAAACATACCTACTTTAAAGTTCAGTGAGAGAACGATATACAGATTTATAGTATCTTTCAGATGCCATTGACTGTCATAGTCATAAATGCTCTGCACTTTCAGCCCAAAACACAGGTAGTGTCTTACATCTAAATTGTGTCATGGACTGTAGTGTTTAATCAGTATATTTACTTTGGAAAAAAAAAAACTATCACCTTTTAAAAAAGTTTTAGTTGGGGTTTTTTGTTTTTGTTTTTTGGCAATTCATTAGTGTCTCTTAGTACTTAGAGAATCACCAACATCCATTTATATCAAAACCGTCTATTACATAGATTTGGCCTTCTGAATACACCGGGGAGGAGAAGAAATTCAGGACGAAGAGCTTGTGTATGTGTACTTTGCATTTTTTAAGTATTGATGTCCTTGTGAATAATAGCTCATGAATAATCAATATTTCAAGAGCCTTACTGATGGAGAGAACATGCATCTTCACCTAATTTTTATGATAGGTGGGTGGAAAAACATTGGGAGTTCTCAGTACTTGAACTAAATTCAGGACTGTATGCAGTACCTAGTTTACAGTTTAAAAGATATCACAACATCTTGTTATTGCCACAGGTAACACTGCAGAGAAGGGAAACCTAGAATATAATCCCAGGGGAGCATGCAGCTTCCCATACTTACTGCAAATGCTTTTAAGTACAAAAGCAAAAGTCCATAGCATATTTTTCTTTTGTTGTTTTTCTGAGACAGGGTCTCATTAAGTAGCCTTGGCTGGCCTGGAACCCATTATGTTCCTCAGGGACTCTATTCACTTGCAGGATTAACTTCATGATATATTGAATATTTGCTAGATTTTAAAATACACTAATTAAGAATAGATAATAGATTATATATATATATATATATATATTTGGGTTACAAACTAGCCAGAGAGAAGAGTGAACATGTCATTTGAAAAACAAATGGAAACCGGATATCATGTTATATAAATAAGCCAGACTTATAAAGATAAATATTACATGTTTTCTCTCATATATGGAATCTAGATTTAAAGAAAACAAACCAAGAAAGTAGAAGCAAGACTATTTGGGAATAGGAAAGGGATCAGGAGGTAAAGGGAAGGAGGACAAGAGAGAGAGAGCAACAGAGGTGGGAGCAAATATAATCAAATATATGATATGCTTATATAAAAAGGTTGTAAGAGAACAGATCATGTAGTACAACTAATATACACTAGCAAATGATTTAAAATGTAAAGTGAGTTTGGGAGAAATTTTGGGAAAAAATTGGAAATGACATAAATTTCACCACCTGCATTCTAAAAGGGAAAATACATCAAACCTATCCTTGTTCCTAATCTAGTGGCAAATGTCAGAAACAGCTTAGATGATGTGACAGCTTTTCTCAGACAAGAGGGTAAGCTTCATCTCGGAGGGAAGAGAACACTGCTTCTCAACCCTGCAAGCAGCTCAGCTCTCAGGATTCCAAGCCTGTGCTTCGGATGAGCTCTCTTTGCTGAGACCGCTCCATCCAGTGTGAACCTTTGGAGTCCCAGGCATGAACTCACATTAAAAGAAACAGTAGTCGTTATGAAAGATGAGTTCGAGCATTAAATAAATTCACTCATGAGATGGATCCTATATAATTATGAAACCACTGGGGAACTAGACAGATGTAACAGAGATCAGCCAAGTGGCCTGAACCATGAGAGGACAGGAAGGATACAGTAACATGCAGATGTCTCATGTGGGCACCTGAGAGACACTAAAGCCAATGGAGAATTCAGACAACTGACTCAGATTTATTCCCTCTGATGACCCAGATTTAGCCACTGTTAACTATTTAACAGCTGAACTCTCCGACACTGTTGTGAACCTAGGTTCCAAGTGCTTTCTCACACTGTAAAACTTTGGCAGCTCCACTTGGCTTCCTTTATATTTGGGTGCTAGCAAAAATAACTGTTGTAACCTAACACTGGGGTAGGCATTGCAACTTCCCAAGGGCTGAAGGCAGTCAGGTGGCTAGCCATTTCCTGAATCTCAAACTTGAATTATCAACTGAAAGAAAATGTGGCCAAAGCCAATCAAGGAACATGTGAAATACGTTCATTTTGTGATTCTCATACTCACTTTTCCTTACCTGCAGAATTCCTTTCTGCAAAGAAGCAGAGAACCATGGGAGGAATAGTGCATTCAACACTAGTGTTCATCCTGGCTTACCTCTAAAGGACCCACCATCAGACCTTCCCAGTGACAAGCCAGTAATGTGACAAGAGTAGGAAAACAGGAAGGTCTTCAGAGATCAAAAGGCTGTTTCAGAGCCAGTGGGTAAAAGTGTTTCCTCTGAAAGCCTGATGATTTTGAATCTCATCTTCAAAATACCCAGTGGAAGAAAAGGATTAACTCCGGAAAGCTGCCATCATATCTCCATGTCCACACACATGTATGTTCTCCCACACACTGCTTCCCTACCCCCTTCACAAAGATTAATAACGAATTCTTTTTTTTTAAAAAAAAAGGTTGGTCCCAAGGTCCCAATATTGCTTGGGATCACCTGCCCATGGGGAGGATGGGGAGATGTGGAGAAGAAAGAATGACCTGATGTGGTGGGAGGGGGAAGGGACCTTGATTAAAGATGTACAGGGATAGAAAATGTGACTTCTTTATCATATTTAAAAAAAAAGAAAAAAATAAAAAGGGTGGTTTAACTGATCCCAAGTCTCATCACTCTGATACTATGAAATGACCTTGTATCCATAGTTACAACTGAAGTGTAAAAAATGTCCCCTTCCCTGTACACAGTCCACTACACTCCCCCAGCACACAAGCAAAGACACAGTTCTTTCAGTAATCTTTACTCGTGTGGAAGATTATCTGTAGTTTTATCTGTACAAATCAGTCTTTAGCAATGGTTTATTTTATGTGTTTGTTCCACAATGTTTACATTTCCTCCTGGAGTAATTAAAACTAAATTCTATAATTTAGAAATTAGCTACCATGTTGGATGCTGCATACTTTCCCTAAGTTGTATTTTAATTACTGACTTTAAACTTTTTGTGTGCTTTCTTAGATTTTATATTAAGAAAAAAAAATCCTACATTTTAATAAAGCCTCCTATGGTATGTGTGTTGGTATCATACAACTATAGTCCATGCTATTTCCAAGGCTAGGGAAAAACATTACATTTTTTTGTAAATAAAGTTGGACTCGGAGAAAAAACTGAACTCAGAATTCTAAAACAAAATCAAGAAATTTTGGAGAAGAGTATGTAGGTCTTTCTTTTCCTTTCTCGAGGTATATTGCAGGTACCATTCTAACTTTTAATAATTATTAAACTATTTAATTCCCCAAATGACACTATGAAATAAGAACCACAATTAGGCAAATTTTTGACATAAGAAACTGAAGCATGGAGAGGAAGTTGTCCAGTGTAACTGCCAGGAAAGCTGGGACACTGCATGAACCGGGTGAGAGCTTGAGAAGCCTAGACATAATATTGCACTGCTCTCTGGCACTTGCCATGCCTAAGTGACTTTAGGAGTTCTCCACCATTGCTGCAATTCCTTTAAAACAGGACTAAACTCTAAAAGGCTTCTACTAAGTCCTCTAAAGATCACGACCTCATAGGTTAAATAAGGAAACAAAACACAAGCGAGAAAAAGAAAAGGAAAAAAAATGGTACCTTTGTCATCTTTAACCTGCACTCTCTTTTACAACTAAAGAGTTTGAAATTCAGTATAATTCAACTTCACCTTAATTAACACTATAAGCTTAGCTATAATTAAATCACTGCCTTAAGAGCTGCATTATTAAATAATCCCTGAGTTCATTTAATGATTTTTTTAAAATAAGTAAATATTAGTAGAATCTAGTCATTTTGTTGGGGTGTATATTCATCCTTTATTACATATAAATGACATAGGTCATATATAAAGTTGTATGATTACATAAAATTGGCATAAAATCAAGTAAGATTTTTTACTAGTAAGACTTATTTTAGTGTTTCTTATACAACCCAGGAATCTATTAAATCAACTTCAAAAAATTTTAGAATTCACCTTGAAGATATGCTACCAGTTAGTTATGTGGAACTCTAATTCCAATTTCTCAACTACTACAAATATACTGGAAAACGTATATATTGGGAAGAGGAAAACTGGAAGCATGAAAGGTCTTGATTGTTTCAAACCTCTAACTGTGATTCTCGGGACCTGTCTCAAACAGCCACACAGGAAATGACTGTCCAGGTTTTTTTTTTTTTTTTTTTTTTTTTTTAAAGGCAAATTCTTCCAGCACTATTATAAAAGAAACCCAAAACAAAAATGAACATAGATAGCTATCTCATATTACAATTGGAACCTACTACTGCTCAAGTTGAAGCAAGGCAAAAGTTCACATCCCAGTCACTTCTGGATTTAGATTCCTGGGAAACAGACATTTGAAGTTGGCAAGTAATGCTGAAGAGTGTTGGGATTCTGTTCATACTCCAAATCTCACTAAAGACCTCTAAACCTGGGTCTGTAAGAGCTTAAGGTAGAACTATGCGTGCATGTGTGTTTTAAGACAGGCTCTCATTATATAGTCCAGGCTTGCCTCAAACTAACCATGCCTCTCGGGTTGGCCTTGAAGTGGTTATCTTCCTGTCACAGCTCCTCAGCTCTGGGATTACAGTTATGTACCACCGTGATTGTTTAAAACTAAACATTCCTAGTCTCTAAATTGATATAAAACATGGATCCCTAGAATTTATCCCTAGTGGACGAACTGGCTTTTTGGAGCCCATTCCCTATAGAGGGATGCCTTGCTGAGCCTTGATACGTGGGGGAGGGGCTTGGTCCTGCATCAAATTGATATGACTGACTTTGTTGACTCATCATGAGAGGTTTTATCCTCTTTGAGAAGTGATTGGGGGTGGTAGAGTCAGCGGGGGGGGGGGGGGGGGGGGGGCTGGGGGATGCATGGGACGAGGAAAAGGAAGGAGAACTTGGTATCTTTGAAAAAAATTAAATGTTGGAGGCTGGAGAGATGGTTCAGCGGTTAAGAGCACTGACTGTTCTTCCAGAGGTCCCGGGTTCGATTCCCAGCACCCACATGGCAGCTAACAACTGTCAATTCCAAGATTTGACACCCTTACACAGTTATACATGCAGGCAAAACACCAATTCACATAAAATAATAAAAATAAATATTTAAAAAAAATTAAAAAAAAATTAAATGTCAAAAAAAACCCACAGGTCCCTTTTGAACAACCAATTATTATATAAATATATGTGTAAAGTATAGACATAGACACATTTGTCTTGGTATATTATAAACTTGAGAATATTTTTAATTTGTATCATTTAGTAAAACACAAATGTCTAAAGTATTGTTTTTAGTTTTAAGAATCACCAGGTTTACTGATAATAAAAGATGGCAGAAAGGATGGCTTAGCTTTTTCTTCCCACTCGGCTTCTGAAATGAGCTATTATCCTAATGAGAGAAAAGACAAGAAAGTGTCTAGTCAGGGCAATTTAGAGTTCTCAATGTTCCTTGTTCTATGACTGAATATCTTAAAGATAAGACACCAAGTATCAAAAATAACAAAACCCAGAGGTTATAAAGGTAGGAACAAAAACCAGCATTGAGAATTTTAACTGGAAATCTGTGAAGACAACAATCAGAGAGGCTGAATGGCAGTCTGTAGTGTCTGGGACTTTTGGCAAGAGTATTAGTAAAAATGCACTGGGGCATGAGGAACTGTCTGTCATGTATGGAAGACGTCATTTACAGGCCATAAATGTAAGTGACCAAGAAGTGGAAATCAGGGTCCATTACTCACAACAGGATAAGTGATGGGAGCTGATGAAAAAAAAGGGGGGGGGAAGAAAAGAAAGGGTATCTCATAGATGCACATTTCAGGCAACAGTTCTAATCCTGGCTGAAAGGTCCTTTCTTCTTTTCTTCAATTTCATTTATAAAAATCTCTGTACTTATGTTGTTCAAGTGTGACCCTGCAACTGTCTTAGAGCTGACCTCACATTACCACCTCCAACATTCTTTTAAGAAAGCAGCTGATTAAATATCCTCGGGGTAAGTGCATTACGAATAAGAAGCTGTCAAACTCTCCTGTCAGCCACACTTCCTATTTCCTTAAAGTCCAGGACTCGGGCAGCCTCTTGTTACACAGTACGCTAACTTTAAAAGCTTATAAGTTTCTTTTCTCTGTTCTTCATTTTCTCTATAGTTTGCACTGTGACCTCTGCTACTGATTTGGCAGAGGTCATGAGAAAGCCATCTAGTGACCCTAAACTATATTTTCATGATAGCTACTTTCACTTTCCAAAATACCTAACCAGTTGCCTATATTTTAAAGCAATTCAAATCAGGAATCACTATCTCAATGGCAGTATCCCATCCCCAAGTCTCTAATAAAATGAAACAAAGACAAAAGATGAAAGGCAGAGGACAGCTTAACAAACAGATTCTGATGAAAGATAAAGTACTGGAGTTAAAACCATAATTCTAATAAAAATTATTCTTGAGTAAATACCAAATGCATACTCTTTGTTCTTAGAAAAGCTCTCTCTTACTGTTCACTGCTGATACTGATGGCTTAGTTAGGCATCCCACTCCTAAGTTTGGGACAAATGTTTCTTGAAATCCAGCCATGTGTGTTATCAGATTTTTGTTATTCTGATACTCCTTCGATGTTTCTCCCTGCATGGAGGCATAAAAGCATGGCATACTGATAACATCCATCAGATCACATCCTTCTGTGGAATGTGGAATGTGGAACCAGCTACTAGTTTAGCAAATTGCAACGGTGAAGAAAGTTTAAAGATTTTAAAGTCTTGCATTTAAATATATTTTATGTAGCTGAATATAGTTTTAATTTTCCACATATTCTATTACAGCAGAAGTAAAATGACTGCATGCATCTTCTATTACAAAACAAGCCTATCTGGGAGCTGGAGAGATGGCTCAGAGGTTAAGAGCACTAGCTGCACTCCCAGAGGACCTGAGTTCAATTCCCACCACCCACATGGCAGCTGTCTCCAACTCCAAGTTCTGATTCCTTCACACAGATATACATGCAGGCAAAACGCCAATGCAAATAAAAATCAACAAAAATCTTATATCTTGTAACAATTAACTTACCTTTATCTCCATAGTCCCTTTTAAATTACTAGGGGTTATAAACAATACTGGATTATATCTCTTACTAAACTACTTTTTTTAATCCAAGGAGTCATTGCTTGTAAGAACTTCTTAATTTGAGAAGAAAAGACACTAACAACATAAACAGAAAGGCTCTTATTTTTAATAAAAAGCAGCCCTTGTAGTTGTCAGTAGGAAAAACACCAGGTTGTAACTGAATTCCAAGGATAATTTATAATCTTAGATTGAAACTTTTAACATAGTAAAATTTTTCTGAAGAGAACTTTTTTAATGGAAAAGAACTATACTTTTGAAGTCCACATGGACACAAAACTATACTTTTGAAGTCCAAAGAAACATAGACCTGAATGCAGACATGAATGCATACTCTACAAGTGTAGAACTGACAGATCTGTATGTCCTATAAATCCTAACTGCACTTGGTGGGTAGGGTATTGTCTGCTATTATAAGATGGTTTTGCAGGACTGCTGGGAAGGTAGCTCAGTCAATAAAGCAGGCTTTGGTGCTATTTGTAATCCCTATCATGGGGTGGTAGAGACAGGAGGGTCCTCAAGGTTCACTGGCCAGCCAGCTTAGCTATTTTGCAAGTTCCAGGCCCCTAAGAGGCCTTGACCAAAATGGGAGGGGGAGTAGATGGTACCCTAAGAACTACACTCAAGCTGTCCTCACTGGCATACATATGTATGTACATTTGCATCCCCACATACATAATACCCCATCAAAAGAGTTTTGTTTGAACACTCATCCACAAAGTCAGCATTGAGCATATTGACAGACCAACTAGTTGCAGGCAGCACAATCCACCTCAGGTGTGAGCACATTCCTCACAAAATTCCAAGTTTGAATGTAAGAAAATGATAAACTAAAAAGGTCATGCATATGCCACTGGATTTGACATCATTACACTAAACTGTGATCATAAATTTATACAGGACCATAAGTTCTCCTGTAAAAAATAACTTTTCTTTTAGCTAAAAAAGAAAACATTGCCTTCCATTCTTATTAAATGACAGTGAATTTACAGAAATATAGAGCACATGAGAAAGCAGTTTATAAAATACAAGTTTCCAAAAACAATCCAAATCCTACTACCTTTAAGAAACTCTTAAAAAAAAAACAACCTTAAATATCAAAATTTGATGGCAAAAAAATTAATGTTTTTCCCTACAAAATATATGTGGTCACACTTAATGATTGCAATTTAAAAGAAACCATGTCCATTTACGTGTAAAAAAATATGAAGAGGCTAAACACCAGGAGCTCTCCAGACACATGGATGGGGAAGTTGGTGTACAAGGTGGTGCCTCGCTTCCTTCTTGTTTTCAAGTATGGTTCTCATCTGACTTATAAGCAAAAGAGAAACTAGCAAGTTAATTTAAAAACAATTAATTTAAATGTAATTTAGCAGGACAGAGTATCAGGTTTCTGAGGAGCCAGATCAATATGCTGCCTTGGAAAGCCATTTTCTCTTTGGAATCCTTTGTGACTATGAGACATCTTTTCACACTTGTTCAAAATTAACTGCTTCACTACTTAATTACAGCAACTATGGCAAATGGGCCTTTTTGTCTGTAATTCAATTACTGCGCAAGGTTTACAGCTTGAGTATTAAGAAGTGAAGGATTTACTCAACTATACACAGAAATTAAAAAAACTTCAACATATCACAGACGAGGGGGGATTTGAAAACTCTAATATATATATATATATAAAATATATATATATATTATACACACACACACACACACACACACACACACACACACACTGATGCCATGGTCATCCTAGCTTATTAACCAATGCTCTGGACCACAGTGGGAGAGTACAAGTGCTGTTCTGCCTCATTTCCATAACTTCTGTGATTTCCATGCCTTGATTAGAGATCTGGGTTGACTTGCTGCAGTGAATCCCTCACCACACAGTATCACATACACACAGCTCCTGACAGATCTGATCACCTAGGACAGAAAGTTTTTTGTTTGCACGTTTGTCTTCCACATTCAGTGCAAGTGTGGCTACTATAAAGCCTGCATTCAGTGAGTGATGAATACTTAAACTCTCCTCAAAATAACTAAGCTTGGGAACAAATGTTAGAAACAGTTGAAAACACTACATCATGGGTACCCTTAAAAATGTGCAAAGAAAGAAAAGAAATGCTACTTCCTTGAGAAAATTTTGTACCTCAAATCTATCTCTCAGTTGTTTCTAATGTTCCAGGAATGTACTAAAAACCTGACTTAAAGGAGGAATAAAGTTAGTTTACATGTGGGACATTTATGGGCCTCCTTGTCATTCCTAAAGATTGTCCTCTGCATTTCATTACACTGCACAGCTATGAAGAATATGATTACATGCTGTCATTTTACAGTATGTTTGCAGTGCTAGCATGATTAGCATGTCCTGAGAACATGGTTTATTGCTGTTAAGGACATAGCCTCCTTCATGGGTCTGGATTCACTCTTATGGCTTGCAGGTATAAATTTTTGGGAATTTACAATTGTTGTCTTCCACTGATTTGATCGACTGTGACACGGGGGCTAAAACTAACCCTGAGATAAGCAACTACAAACATGATCATTTAAATTAGTAAAATACTAAATGTGAAAACTTACAGAATTTCAATAAGATTGCAACACATCTACATTATTGTTCATGTACATGGAATGAACTCTCAATGTCCATTTCTGCCTGACTTAGTGATATACACTATGCTGAACTAGTATTTTTCAGTGGGGACACTTCTATCATTCTGGGTGAGACAGGTCCTAACTGACAAGGCCTTTTTACTCACTGCTCCATCCCACATCTAGCAGGTCCCCTCTCCAATCTCAGGATGAAGGCACCCCCTTGATCCCATCACTGCGACAAGGTCTCATAAGTTTCTACACTTTTCTGGAGGATGGTGGAGCCTAGTCGGGAATCCCTGCACCCTCTGCTATATAAAAATTGCAATTCTGAAAATAATTTAACACTATTTTTAAAAGCAATCTTAGCAGGGTTTTTCCTGAGTGACATCATTACAACTTCCTTTCCCCAGTTATTTTCAAGACTACACAAAGTTCATTTACTATATCCTTATGGTGTCCTTAATTGGCTTAGTATTTTTTACATAACATGATTGTTTATAATCCTCATGCCATAAAAATGTCTCAGTTCAATTAATATTTCTACTTGTGTTTATTTATAAGCTATTAAAATAGTTTGTTCTTCATAAAGCAGGCATAGCATATTATCAGCATTATTATTATCAGCATCATTAAGATTTACATTATTGAGATGCCATGTTAGTCATAACTATAGAAAGCAATGAAACCTTTTCCCTCTGGTAGGTCATGGCAGTAGCATACATAAAGATGAACACTCTAAGACCTACTGGGAAAGAATATTTTCACAAGTCTGGGGTGACTAATGAACAGAACAATGAAAAGCTGATGAGTCATTCTTAAAATATAAAATGTCATTCTAAAATTTTCAAAAAAGCAATGAAATTCCAATCTATGGTTATGAAAAACTGTAAATCTCCATTTTAAGTTATAATAATGACTTAGCATGAAAGCTGAAATGTTCATGCTTCCTTCCTTACTTATATGTACAGAAAGCCTAAAAGACCTGTCAATAACTAAAGCGGCCTTTAAAAAAAAACAGGTACAGATGATCTCATCTAATACTACATCAATAGTGGTTTCTGACTAAACACTGGCCTTCTCTCTGCTCTTTCTTCCAACAGTGTAATTATATTGTCAGGTACAGTAGCCTAACGCCTTCATAACTTGGCTCTCACAAATCAACATGTTCATTTTACATAGAAACCATTCTTCCTTTTATATGACTACAATAATATCACTTGTGCTTCTTCCTTGGCTTCTTTAGAAATACTGGACTCCCAAATCCCTAATTTGATTTGAGGACATTTTGTCTTGGGAAGAGTTATAATCAAAGGTGATGTATTTGTTTATCTCAGCTCCAATTTAAAAAAAAAAAGTGCTCAGATATGTTGGGAGACTCTATTTTTATGTTACTGTACATGTATACTACTTTTAACCTCTACCCTGTGTATACATTTTACAGACTTCTCTAAGAACCAAACAGCTTTATGTGCACAAACAGAGAAGGTGTGAATCTTATTCAAATTGCTACTTTGTCATATAAACTGCATAGCAAAAATTTTACATTATTTGTACCACCTTACAAAGCAAGATTTGATCTGCGTCATGTATAACTGAAATCTAGATTATCAATTTTAGTAAATTTGCAACTTAGAACCTTACATTCAATAAGAAATCTGATAGCATAATTTTGAAAGTAGTATATAAATCTTTAGAAAGTATGTATTTCAGGGGGCTGGAGAGCTGGTTCATTGGTAAAGAGCACTGGCAGCTCTTCCAATGGACCTGGATTAAATTCCTAGCACCCACATAACAGTTCACAACTGTCTATAATTCCAGTTCTAGGAATCTGGCATCTTCACATAAACATACATGCAGGCAAAACCCCAGTGTATATAAAACAAATAATTCTTTAAAAGCTAAAAAGTATACATATATTTGAAGGCCCAGGGAGAGGAAGATGAGACAGAAAGATTCTAAGAGTCAGCTGTGGTAGATGACTCCAAGGAAACAGTGCCTACCCAACACAACAGGACTAATGTACATATGAACTCAAAAAGATCATGACAGCATGCACAAGACCTACACAGGTTCACAACCAGGCTAAATCCCAGTACAGAGAAAGGAAAATAGACATTTCAAAGCCCCACTATAATGGAGAAGCTATTGGCAATTAATACCTGCTGGATAGAGTGGCATGGGTATACCAACCACACTATAGGGTAGGCCTCACGCCCAGGAGCAGCTGGCCAATACAAAGTAAACTCCTACGTGTGTGTATGTGTGCATGTTTTGTTTCATGTCATGTTCAGGGATTGTTGTCTTGCTGTCTGACTTGTGTTTCTGAGAGAAAACAAGAAGTTGAGTGAGGAAGGAGGTGGGAGGATACAGGAGGATTTGGAAGATGGGAAAGAATATAATCAAAATATATTGTATGAAAAAGGGTTTTTTTAAAAAATAAAAAACAAAACAAAATTGACAATAAATCAGAAAATAAAGACTGTGTTCTTCAATATGTCTTGAAAGAAACCCCAGTTTTCTACAGCCAGGTGTTTCATGTGACTGACCGGAAAGTTCTCATACAGGCTCTTGCATTTCTCCTATCCATGACTGTATGCTCTGTTCCCCTTCTCACTGTGTGACTTTGGAGAAATAATCTAATCTTTCTGTGTCCACATATCCTATAGACAGAAATAGGAAACAATAGTCTCCATAAAGGAATCTTCACACCTAGGCTTCTGTATTCCTACTTAGAACTGTGGCTCCCAGAGAGTAAGTGCATATAAAGATCTGTTATACTCATCAATCAGAGAACATTAACATCAGTACTCCTAAGAACGATGGAGCTGGAAGTGTAAGCTGCTCTGCTGCTTGTTTGCACCACTTGAGGTAGGCCCTTTACTCTTTCGCAGACTGACCTGGAACTCAGCATGTAGCCCAGGCTGGCATAAAATCATGGCAATATTGTCTCAGCCTCATCTCTGTTGCTTTTAATGTTTTAGTGTTATCAGTGAATACTACAAAAAGAGATCCTTCTGTATGTAAAAATCTATAGGAAAGAAAAGAGAGGAGAAAAGGCTAAATGGAAGTAGTGGGAGACTAACTGACATCTTCTTGGGGAGGTGCTCCTGCTTGGAATCCCAGAACTCAGAGGCTGAGCAAGGAGGGGTGCCGAAACAGGCGAGTGCAAATAAGACAAAAAAACCCAAAAAAAACAAAACAAAAAACAAAAAAACCCACCACCACCACCAGGACCACCAGCAACAACTTACACTGTCAAAGAATTTTATAAAAAATACTTGTTCAAAGACACTTAAAAAATAGTGGGACATACCATAGGTGACAGAACAGTTATAACTATTTTTTTTGTAAAAATACATAATAAATATTTTCTCAGAAGAATAATATTCTGTTTATAGCATCCTCTCTATATGATAATAAAATTATGAATGAGTTTTTGTCCTTTTTCTAGCATTTCCTTAGCTTTCAACTAAGAAATAAAATAAAACATAAACATCTGAGTACACTATAAGCTTCTATAAAGCAAAACCTCCTTGAAATTATTACAGGCTAAACAAGGTTTACCCTTAAACATATAGGTACTATTATCACTATTTGTATTGACATCGGGAAAATGAGCAGAAAATATTCTAGATGATCAGGCTAGTGGCACCTAGAATCTTAGAAACTTGAAGCTTATCAAGCTTGCACTCTCTTATAATCCCATCATTGAACAAAGGCTGAGGCAAAAGAATGCAGAGTTTGGGCGTAGCCTGAGCCACGTAGCTGAAAGGAGGAGAATACAGAACTTTAGAGAATAAAGAAAATATAAGCTATATCCGCCAAAACCTCAATGCTCACCTCCTGAAAGAAACCAGAACTGTCTAAGTCATGGCCATCGTAAACAGTTTTCTCTTTTATGGTTTCATAAATACTGCAAATGTTCAAATGATTAGGAAAACAGGCTCTCAATATCACAGGATCCCAAGCATACACAAACACTTGCTTTCATTAACAATCACGATTCTGCAAAGACAATTTCAAGTCAGGAATGCCACAGGCTAAGTGTAGGACAATGATAAGGTGCCATCTAGTGGGTGCTTTGTAAATTTTCTGTCATGTACACTAAAATTCCAAGGACAATCCTTTAAGTTCCTCTACAGTAGGAAGTAGCCATTCTTACAGCTCCTCCTCATCAATTACGGATCTTAGCTGGGCTACAACACACACACACACACACACACACGAGATTGGCAATATTAATATTAAACCTGAAGCTGAGTCTGCACTACCATCACAAAGGACAAGAACAGACCAATGAGAATTTAAGCTGCCCAGACGACAAATCAAGGCTCATATATAGTTTGAAAACACAGCCAATTTAACAAGTTTGTTCTTAGTTACTGGTGCTAATGATGAGATTATTATATCAAGAAGTATAATTACATTAGGAAGGAAATTACTGTTCTCTATACCTAGCAAAGCTAGCCAAGCTACATCTGATAGTTAGAAATCAGCAGGACTTCCTCTTAGTGGTGCCATGTCTCTGACACCACAGCTTGTGGAGGCCTTCTTGTTCCAGCAGGCATGGCAGCAACACAGTTACATAAACACAACATGAAAAAAATGGAAGGCTGAGAGAGCAGACCAGATAGTCATTTCAATTATTATTCCATATTAAATATTTACATTTAGAGTTAATCAAGTAAAAACAGTACCTACTTGAACTATCACAGCTATAGACCATACTTGAGATGTTTATTTTAGAAGAGCTTTGGAGCATGTTCTGGTTGGTTTTTATTAAGCTGACACAGACTATACATATCTCGGAAGAAGGACTCTCAAGTGAGGTACTACATCCATCAGATTGGCCCATCTCTGGGCATTTTCAAAACTAATGGTTACCGCGGGAAGGTCCAGTTCACTGTGAGTAGTGCTACCCCTGGACAACTGGTCCTGAGCTGTATAAGACACCAGGCTGAGAAAGCCATGAAGAACAAGCCAGTAAGCAGCGTTCTTCCACTGTCTGCTTCAATTCCTGCCTTGAGTTTCTACCCTGGCTTTCTACTGTAATGGACTATGATTGAAACATATAAGCCAAATTGTTTCCTTCCAAAGTTGCTTTGGTTGTAGTGTTTATCACAGCAACAGAAAACACAGTAGGATGGGAGGGCGTAGGGGCTTTATATTTTTTTTAACTATGGTGCATATCTGTATAAAGCTTCTCTTTTAGATATACACATTTTCACATTGCAATACAAAAATTAATAATTTATTTGAAAGACATTCTATTCTCAAGTTTGCATGCAGCCTGTAAGAACTCATTTCTGTGGGAACTTTGGCATTTGTTACAACTGATTCTAGTGCTACACTCTGTAGAATAATTTCATCTTAAGATATTCTTTTAAAAGTGAAACTATTCATTTTTATAAGAGATAGGAAATTTTATAAGAGATAACAAATACAATTCTTGGGTACCATCTAAATTTACAAAGAGAAAAAACAAGACCACAGGTTAGTTCAAGAATATTGATCTAATTATTCAGGTCTCTTGATCACGTGATTAGAGCTCTTTCTACTGAACCACAATGACTTTTTTAAAAATTCTTTTTCAAGTAGAAATGAGATGTTTTCATTAAAATCTCCTTAAGAAAAGAGAAGCCCTAGTGTTATACCCTTTGATTCTACAAGGTCCATAAGAGAACTGGTACCTGGCTGAGTCTGAAAAGGCAGACAAGGGAATTAATGTGCCATCATTCCAGCAGTGGGAAGGGAATGAGGTATTCCACAGCAAACCCATCAGTTATAAAAGTGAAAGTCTGTATTGTTCAATAAATAGGCATCAGGAGCCATTTCTTTTTTTTTTTCAGGAGCCATTTCTATTTTCCACCAACATGTTCTTTAAATTTGCTGTAGCAGCAGGAGCAGGGCAGCCTAACTGAGTGCTGAAGAAGCACAGGCCCACACACGGCACTCATGGCCTGACTCTCATTACTTGAAAAGAGTCCTTCAAAAGTGGCATCTTTTCTCTTCCATAATCTCTGCAGAGGTGGAGACACACCACATAGTCTTTTCTTCTTGGACTGGTTCCTATCGCCCTGTGTCTTCCTATAAGCCTTTGGGGCAGCTGACATTTGTATTAAAATCCTGATAGTTATTTTATAACTTATGCCTTGGTATTCACAGAACCAGATTCTGGCAGTAAATTTACACATCAAATGAAAATCTGAAAATTCAGATGTAAATACATCTAGGCAGATGAATGCCTTGGCTATCTTACTTGCTACTCAGGTTCACTTCATCTGGTCCTGGACAAAGAGGCCCCTCCAAATCTAAGTCCTACAGTTGGAATCTGAAAAACACTCTATACCAGATTTCAGCTCAGTAAGATTTATTAGGCAATGCCCAAACACAATTCTCCGGCAACAGCTTTAAAAGAAGTCTGGGGAATATAGTGATAAGACAAATCTCAAAGGGGTTCTTTGTAGGTTACATGTGAATTGCTTTTGAGACTGTGTCTGTAGACATCTTACTTTGGCTCCACCTCTATACAAACTGCTCTAGGAGCCTAAGAAAAGCAGCTTTGAAATGTGCGAGTACACAGATTTTGTACTGCTGCCACAGGCCTGCAGCCCTGCCAAAGGAAAGGGTGACTCAAAGAAACTCTACACACCGCACTTCTCCATGTCTTCCTCATACTTGGCAGTGATACACTGGATCAGTCATCCTGCTGAACATCCAGAGTCCAAAGTCATTACTAGAGCAAAGGTTTCCTGTCCAAGAACTTTCAACTGATATAAAAGTTCAACATTTCAGTGCAAAGGGGGTCTTTTTTATTTAATTATAATATATTTGTAATCTGTGACAAATTAAAAGGCCAGTGATACAGTGAGTTACACATTGCTAGACTAACAGTATGACACTCATAGTCATCTTTCTGGGTCAAAGATTGTATTGGCACTTTTTCAAAGAATAAAGTCACAGCAACAGGTGAAGTTCCTAGCAATCAATTATGCAGTCAGAGTTAAGTATGCACTCATGATGCCTCTTTCCAGGCTCTTGGCCATTTATTTCTAACATAAAAGGGATTAAAGATAAGGTACCAATAAGCTCTATTATTCTTTGTAAAACAGAAGTGACATCAATAATTTGGGTCAAATTGATCAGATGTAATTTTTTTTTCCTAAAGGAGAATTAACTTTACATTTTGTGATTATACCACTTTGGTCATTCCTGAAATCATATACATACAAGCAACACCAACAGACTTAACAAGTTGTATTTATATATCTATGCAACAATAGAAATTAAGGAAAAAGAGGCCAAGAATCTCAGAGATTCTGGGGCAGGAGGCACAAGGAAAGGGTAGGAAGAAGGAAAGGAAAGAGAGGAAAAATATTTAATTATATTTAAATTTAAAAAAAGAAATGTATTCTTAATTTAAAAACCATGAGGCTCCTTGTTTCTATTAACATCATCTAATAGACTCACGAAGACTCTTTATACTTATTTGGAAATGTACTAAGGCTTGACTCTAGCTCCCAAACTCCATGTGTTAGAAACTTATTTGCAATTCCAGTGTAGGACTAAGACCTTTGAAAATGAAAATATCATGTTCTCACTGACTAGACTGATGCCATTACTAAAGTAGTGACTTTATTACCTTCAAAGAGGACTAGTGCGAGTGCTTTTGATGGTCTTTTGTTCTCTAGTGAACTTGGTCTTTTCACCATGGGATGAAGAAAAGGGAAGGACCTTGTCAGACACTAGTATCTTCACCTGAATTTCACAGGCTTCAGAGCCAAGAGGAAACTATTTCTTGATAAATTACCCAGACTGTGGCATTCTGTTATAGCAATATAAACAAACTCCTATTTAAATCAAAACAATCATAGAATTACAGAGATAGAATAAACTTTACAAAGTATCTAATTTAACCTCCTCACTGAAATAAACTCAGGTTTAAAAAAATTAAGAAATCTGCTCAAGCTGCAGAACAAGTTCAAGATTTAGAAAGCTGGGCTGAGTGCAAAGCAATCCATGAAATGCCTTTTCATTCATCACTGAGAAAACTGTGTAGCTACATTTTTAGGGCAACATAAGTTTAGTATTGTTTAAAAAGTAAATCTCTCTCGGGGCTGGAGAGATGGCTCAGAGGTTAAGAGCACTGACTGTTCTTCCAGAGGACCTGAGTTCAATTCCCAGCAAAACCACATGGTGGCTCACAACCATCTATGATGAGGTCTGGTGCCCTCTTCTGTAAAACTGTATGCATAATGAATAAATAAATCTTAAAAAAAAACAAAAAAAAAAAAAAGTAAATCTCTGGCAATTTTCACAAAGTACAAAATCCTATTTCATTAAAATCATATTGTTAAAATGACAAAAATTCTTTGGACATTAAAGAACAAACGTATGTTATGGCTTGGATACAAGGTACTTGTCCCTTTCCCCAGAGTCTTTGGAAGATGACAGGATTCTGAGGGCTCTTGGTCAACAGGTTAAACTCTTGAGAGACTCATAAAATGCTGTGGCTGAGAGATCAGATCTAGCTAAAGAGAGTAGACTAATGAGACCCCTGTCCCAGCCCTCTGGCCTCTTTGGTACCCATGTGGATTGTGGTAAGCAGGTCTGGTGCCTCCTGCCTCCTCCACTACGATGCTTGGCTTGCCTCAGGCCCAAAGCAATGAGACCAAGCATATATCCTCCTAATCTTCTGAAACCATAGGCCAACATAAATCCTCTTTCCTTTTAAATGTTTCCTTCTCAGGTATTTGTCACAGTGTATGGACCACCACATGTGCTGGGCACCCATTGCTATGACAGACACATTTGATAAAAAGGAAGAATACTGTGTGAGAACATCTTTGATAAAATTTATCATACAAAACTAATATATCTCCAAAGGATAAATTAAGTTGGTAAACTGTACTTTCACAGACTGTAATACAATAGCAAATGCACTTATAATTCTCCATTTCAGTTGCTTTTCATAGAATTCACTACTTCAACCACTAAATAACCCAACATTACACTTAGATGTCATCTTGAAGAACTGCATGCCCACAGTACAATATAATCTCAAAAACATGCACTTGGAATGAAGTTTCTAAAGGGCCACCAAATGTTTCCCACTTAGGGTCGTGCCCTGGAACAGCACATTTAATTTATGTTTAAAGACTGGTGTCATATTATCCTAGGTCCCTTCAGTTCAGAGTTCACATCACAGATTTTCTATGAAAAGATGAAATCCGACCAATATTTACTTCACAGACTATAATAATTTAATCATAAGAATACTCTTTCTTCTGTACTGAATCATATGTAAATGTAGAATATAATCACTTTATTTTATACCCAGGAAGCTCAGGTGAGGAGATCCTTAAGATGAGACCATATGGTCTTTACACAAGTGAAGCCAAGGCATCTGGGCTAACAGCTCAGAACACAGTCATAAGAACACTCTTCTGTGAAGAACCAAATGGAAGGTAGGACTTCCAATGTTCTAGATTTTAATAAGGTCTCAATATGAGTCAGGGTCTGGTGTTTAGAGCTTCCCCAAACTCGTTAATCCTCCTTTGGCTATCAAAGATGAAGAATCACAAGTCTTTGAAAATATAAGATTTCAAGAAAAATTTAAAAAAATTGAATCTTTAAATTAACTTACATTTCTAAATATATTATTTATTACTTCAATGCACCATCCCATTATGAGCATTCAGTTACTCTGGGGACGTAATATTCTTTCCCTGTCTAAATATTTACAACACGAGTTTCTCAAAGAGACCATCAGTTTGCAGCTCTACATGGATCTAATAAAATGTGCGAATAGTTTTATACTGCTGCAGTCAATTTTGCAGTTCCTAAAAGTCTTTTGGGACATCATTCTCAGTGTGCTTCTGGCTTTGTCCATTTCATTCTTTGATTTTCTTTGGTGGAAAAAAGCACTTCCTGTTTTTCCTTACATAATATACACAGATCTCTCTCTCTCTCTCTCTCTCTCTCTCTCTCTCTCTCTCTCTCTCTCTCTCTCTCTCCCCTTAGAATACTGATATCTGATTTCACAAGTCAATTTTAAGACGAAGATCTGACTTCTCCTTTGGCGATCAAAACTTCAGAACAAACACTGGTCTGTGTTTCTTACCTATTAACCATCTCAACAATGAGCTCAAAGCTCTGCAAAGCTCAATATTAGCATTCACTACATATGCCCCAAACTTGCAGTTATAGACACAAACACTTATAGAGATGCCACAACTGAATGTGAAAGCTTATTTTGATTTCTTAACACTACCTCCAAATCAAATAACTTTTCTTGGGTAACTGCAGGATGACCAGCTGAGTCAATGAACATATTTCAGACAAATGCATCTGATTTATGGAGCTAATTCCATTTTTGTTGAAAGAAATGCAGGTTGTTCAAAGAGAAATAAGAGGCAAAAAGAGAGAAGAAAAAAATAACTGTTCAACAAATAGCATCCGTTTAACATATTTAAAAATTAAACAGCAATCTGAAACCTATAGATACTCTTCAATCACACTTTAGGGCAAGCAACAGGAGTTTAAAAAAAGAAGGAAGAACAGAACTCTCCATCTCTATCTCTTAGAGACTAACCAGAATGACTTATACTGGGAATGGAGAGGCAAAGGGTGGACATGCTGCCAGTCAGTAGTGGATAATTCACTGGGAATCAAAAAATAAACATTATACTTCTCCAACCCCCTATTTAAGTATAAACTAGTTAGTCCAAAATTATCATCCCATTCAAAAGTAGGTTTTATTTTATTCTTATTAATTCGGTCAAAAACATACAGACAAGCATGAGGATCAAGTTCCAATCAACAACAATAAGAGCTAAGCTTCAAATACCTATAACGCCAACATTGAGTTGATGGAGAAAGAAAGCTCCCACAATCTAATCTGGACTCCAGATTTCTATAGTACTGGCTTCCCTGGGTCAAGTGTGGTTCTTAGTACCTAGTAGATTACTAAGTGATTTAAAAAAAAAAAAAAAACCCAAAACCAACCAAACAAACAAAAAATACCTAGTTTACTGAGCAACACTGCCACCTATGTAATTTTCAGAAATCTATCTATAGGTGTTGTGTAAAGGTTAAATAACAGCAAATAACCATAAATGGATTTTTCAAAAGCAGCCAAAATTCCTCTAAGCTCAAAGCAGACTTTAACCTAAGGGCAATGATGCCACCATTCAAAAGAAACAGAGTGTTTGGCAGACACAGAGAAAGGAAGTTAAGTTTCAACTGGCTGAGTATGAAAGAAACATACAAAATCAGAGAGTAGGAAGTGGGTTGGCAGACATGCAGAAGATGTGCTGGTGCCAGGCAAGCAGTTTTGAGGACATTGATTCCTCAGAACAATAGTCAATCTTAAGGTGCCATCTTCTCTGTTCTCTGTGATTTATTTTGCATTCAATAAGACCTAGACAGCCTTTTAGAAATGTGGACTTTACAAGTACTAGAATACATGGTAACATATTGGAAAGTTAACTTCAGGAAAACAGATTCACTGCTCCTTTCTCTTCAAGGCTTTCTTAACCATATGTGAACTCTTGGACAAAATGAATATTGTTCCAGCAACAGCTAAATTTTATGGGGCTGTTGGAAACTACTTTACCAAATGCTTTTTAATAACATAGATAAATTTACTTTGGGCATAGTTATTTGAATAATAGCATCTAGACCAACTTTGAGCTTTTATATTTATTTTCAGGTTTGCTGCATAACAGCCATAAAATTGGAGTAAAATTAAATACATAACTGTAATCTTACTCTTAATTTAGCTCTTCTATCTTCTTCAGAAAAAATTTTCCAACAAAAATTTATATATTTATTCATCTCTCTACTGTATTTACGGACACTTGAACCTGTTAATAATACTAGTTTTATTTTTAATATTTGATGCTGTTGAAATTAGAAACTATGTCTGTCTTTCAGAAAACATTAAATTAAAATAAGAATTCTAAATTACAGCTTTAGGTTTGGTGAAGCACTTTGAAGCCTAACTAAATTAATAAAATGCTAAGTGAATTAATAGTACAAAAGAAACTTATACTGATGATTTGAAATATTAATGTGCATACTTAACAGGTCAAGCATTTTACATTAATCAAAGAGACAACATAAGAGTGGTTAGCAAAAGCATTTTCCTATCAGTAAAATTTTTAATTCATGTAACTTCTCCAGTTTTCTTTTGTGAGCCCAAAAAGCATGCTTTTCTCCTGGCATTCCTAAGCAACAAAAATTAGCCTGTTCTTCAGACAGGATGGCTAACCACATCTTTAGAATTTTCCCAGAGCAGTTGGTAAAGGAGAGTGATCATCTGGTTTCTTATCCCCAGTGCTATACATTCTAGTAGATCTCAGGTGTTTTCAGTGAATGAAGGCTACAGGTGGGGGTCTAGCAACTATGACTTCAAAAATAAGTAATCTGGTTACTTCTCAATTCCAAACTTGATTTAGATTTAGGTAAACTGTATTAAAAATAAATCCTTCACTAAATATTTTATCCTCCTAGGCAGTGGCACACACCTTTGATCCCAGGACACGGGAGGCAGAGGCAGGTACCTACCTGTGAGTTTGAGGCCAGCCTGGTTTACAGACAGAGTTCCAGGACAGGCTTTAAAGCTACACAAAGAAACCCTGTCACAGAAGAGTAACAATAATGAGATCAGAATATTTTCTGTCGCTGAAGGTCAAAAGATAACCATTTGATCTGGGCTAAAGGTCAAACACTGAGTACTCCGTTGGAATTCTAGCAGAGATGCTTACAATATACAAAAAACTAAAGTATGCCCTATCCTTTGCAGTCTGATTAGTGGCATCGCATACTTTTGGGGCTTAGTTCTGAGGAGATTATCAACAAAGCTAGTTTGAAATCTACATCACATAGAAATTGGAAAAACCAAGTTTCAATAGGCACGAGAAGACTGAGGGAGAGTCCCAAGAAAAAGAATCTAGCCTCTCTGTGCTATTTAACAGGAGTTGCTAGGGGAAGAACTAGAGCAGAAAGCAAGGAGCAACTTGCAGCAACAGATACACAGACCCCATCACCTCTAGGAAGGGCTAATACAATTCAAAAATGGTAAACAGAGTGTGTGAGAAAAGACTTGAGATTAAGTACTACAGCAGGTAAAAAGGGGTAGAATGGATCACTCTGGTCACACCCACAGGGGTGGGGATAAGAAGCAGAGACAAGAGAGCAGAACTAGCTCTGATGAATGAAGTAGGAAAGTCAAAGGCATTTACTGTACTTGCTTTAAAAAGAAAAAAAAAAAAAAAGCGTATTCTTTCTCTAGAACAAACTGCTCCTAAGCAGCGAGAGAAAGGGAAGTCCAACATACGTCCTGTGTGTTACAGTCATGAGACAAGACTAAGCAGGTTTCTGAAATGCAAATACAGATTTAAAGCCCAGGTAGGTCTACAAATTCAGACTGCTGATATGGCACCCATAAAAAAAGGATAGTATTTTTCATCTTAATTAGAAGATGTGTGTTTTTCAAGAGTTTAAAATCACAATATTTGCTTGTATTTTAACACAACCACCTACTAACAGAACTATCTTCCATACTCATTTTTCCTCAAGACATTTATTGTTGTTGAGCAGAGGACTAATACGAGTGCAAAGTGTATTTCCTTCTTTCCTTTCAGTATTCAATAGTTAACTAAGTACTAGAAAACCCTATTAGGTTTAACCCTGGTATCTCTCCCCAGGAGCCTCCAAAGGCAGATTTGATGCATAAGTAGTGCCTGACAAGAGGTAAAGCATTGATATTGCCAGCTAAAATTACAGACCACTAACTACTACTCGTATCTCAAGATCAAGTAGAACTTTGAGTATTTAAGTTGGAATGAACTGTATAAAAATGTAAAAGACAGCAGAAGAATTGATAAAAAAATGAAAAGTGGGTGATAACATAAAAGAGGAAATGTCAAGTACAGCTGGATAAATACAACCAGAGTCATCACTCAGGGGTTTAGGACTGTCTTAAGGCAAACAACACACCAATTTAAATCACTGCAGCAAGCTAGAAATCCTCTGTGTGTCACTATCTATACTCAAATTGGGGAAGAAAAAAATTTTTTAAAGTATCGTTTTTCTGCACATACTCTGAGAAGTCAACAGCTGACATTTTTCATTCCGTAAAATCAAGGTCTATATTATCACTATATTAGAGAAAACCCAAGCTGAGCAAATATCCGCAGCCATTTGAGGATGTCTACAATTAACTTGGTTAGAGAGGTTCTGTGACTACTACTAAACACAGACACAAGCCTCTTCTCCAACAGAACTAATGTTAAAATGAGGACTATCATGCTTATTAAGAAGGTGTCACCAAAATATCAATCATTTTTTTGTAATTCTGTTCCTCTAAACAGAAATGTCCTCGGAGGGTAAAAAGACATGACAATTGCAGAGAACTTGAAGACTAAGCAGGGAGTAGGGGGTATGGCTGATGCAAATCAAAGTCTATAGAACTTGTAACAAAAATCTATGAAAACCCATCATTTTAAAACTGGGCATACCTTTCACCTAGCAGTTCTGCACAGACACCAAGAAACAGCATGTATAGTTTTCTTCCCAAGTAACAGAGACAGGGGGGGGAGAGGAGAAGAACAGTGACAGCTTAAACAGGCATCAAAACAAAGTGAACTGTGGTGTTTTTACACAGTGAAAGGCTATAAACAGCTCTGATCATGAGTAAATGGCCAGAGTAAAAAACACTCAGGAAAAGCATGGAAGTCCTGTGTCTAACATTCATGGCATAGAATCTGGCAAAGCACACACACAGTGAACTACAAAGACACCATAATGTTTACTTCCTGAGCCAAGATAGGTGCTCAGTCATTTATGTTCAAGATATTCTTCGTATTTCATTTATATGTTATACATATCCCTTGTATAGAAAGTATTCTGTAAGAACTCTGGAGGAACTTCTATTTTTAGAAAGCTGTCAGAAACAACCTACTATTTTAACAAACAACTTTAAAGTTATTTTTATGTATCCACAAGTAATATGTAATCAAAACCTTATAAAAATCATCTTTAATTCATACACCTATATGAGGTATTTCAAATGTGATTTACATACAAGAAAATTGAGATGCTGTATTGTTTAGTGTTACAGAGCTAATACCACTAGAATTTAATATGTATCCAAATCTTAATGGTATGTGTACTAGGTTGTGCTGCTAAACACAACAGAAAAATAATGTCCAGGATGAAAATACACCACGTTAGATGCAAGTTTTCTAGTTTACATTTGTGTACTCAACATTCTGCCAACTTCATCTCAGACTTTCTTACTAACCAAAGTCAAGGTATAGCCTAAATACTAAGTTCTAGAAGTGGCAGCAAATACCATGTTGACCTAACTTCTTTCTCTAAGAGAATTAAAAGTTATGTTATTGAGCTCATTTCACTATTGTCCCACTAGTCCCTGAGGAAAGGAGCGCAATAGCCACAGCCCTGTAGAAATGCCTTCCACACTCTCCTTGTTGCTCTTCCATTCACATTGCAAACTCACGTTTTAAGCACCTGTGGGAAGTTTGGTTAACACCACTTGATTTCTATGCAGCATTACCCATCTATTCCTTTATCGTACAAACAACTCTTTATATAATTATTGGTCAGCTTTACAAATCTGTCTTCATTTGCATGTGTGGCCAACCTACCAAATCCCACAAGGAGAAAGGACAAGCCTGTGGCTTTTGCACTGTTCTCTAAACTACTTTTTTCTCCCACGGTATCACCAGCTGCACTCAGAACAGTAGTCACTATATAAATGTGATCAACTTACTACAATGGAACAATTCGCCTCTGGTATTTCTCAATATCCCAGGGAATCCTCCACATCTATAACATGCTGGAGATGATATCATCTGCTAGAGGCTTGGGGTCTTCCTGAGGGTGCCTGGGACAAGAAAAACAGAGAAAGACCAGAGACAGTCAGGAGAAACACAGAGAGGGGAACCACAAAGATAACCAGATGACAGAAATACAGAGCTGAAAGTTGTCAGAGTTGCAGGGATTAAGCAGCCAAGAGACTTAGAGACAGAGAAGAAGTCTGTAATCAATCATAACTTGGGTTTTGATTTGGAACCTATATTTACGGTGCACCTGTGATATTGAACTAGTAAGACAACTGTTCAAAAGGAAATCTTGAGGTTTCCCTGAACATGTACCTTCACCCATCAACATTCATCTTCACCAGGATCCACAAAGCAACCTAGCCTCAAACTAGAAAATACCAGTTTTCCAATTTTCAATGTGAAAACCATAGAGTAATGTGACTTGCTCAAGATCACAAACTCTGGCCACAGGGAGTTTAATTATGTTCCAGTAAGTTAATGAGCAGCATGAATGGGCATTTTTGTAAATGGGGAGATCATAAGAGTGGGCATGAATCAGAGAGGAGTGATAACTGAGTTTGATGGGGTGCATAATGTAAAATCACCAAATAATAAATAAATAAATTAAAAAAAAAACAAATAAAAAACTAGAGAACCAAGCCTGATTCTAAAATTCAGTATTTTTTCTGATATCTTGTTTTGTTTCTATTAGAAATGTATATTAAATAAACACAATTTTTTATTATATAAAGTTCAAATTCTATCTAATTTAATTCTGTCTAATTTAAGGCAATTTTTCTAACCTATAGGAAAACGAACAAGGTATTTTACTAAGATTATTTTTAGAATATCAGAAAAAACAGAATAAACGTATATCAGAATGATATAAAATTCAGAACAGAAACAAAATTGAGTGAAGTCATCAGATTAAACATAAAAATTTTAGGGTAGGCGGTTGTGACACATGTCTTAAATCCCAGTACTTGGGAAGCAAAGACAGGTAGATCTGTGAATGTGAGCCCAGCCTGGTCTACCTAGTGAGTTTCAGGTCAGCCAGGGCTACCTTGAAACCCTATCCTGAAAAATAAATAAATTAGATTTAGAAAGAGCTAGAATTCATTCATTTGCTTTTACAACTTTGAAATTTCAAGATCTTAATTCATAATCCAACAAATTTCAGATAACCAGGAAAATCACAACAGGCTACACTTGAGTTAATTGTCAGAGAAAAGCAATGCTAAGGAATCGTCTCCTAGCTAGCTGCACTTGACCATCTATGGTGCAGTCCTATTTCAGTATACTCCATGTACAAATGATTACACCTTTTGTAGCCATCAGTGTTTACTCTTGGGCAATCCTTACACCATACCCTTTGAGAAACAGTCACAGCAGTTGCTAGAAAATTCCTTCAGGAAAAGTGGGAAGCATGTAACTGGATTGTATAAGGCAATAAGAATACAATATAATTTTTTAAACCCTTTTATTTAACTGTGCGTTGATATATTTTTCTATCATGTTCAGCAACTTTTAAAACAGAAAATTTCAAATCAAGCAAAAGTACAGTGCTTCTCTGCCCTCTAGTGACTGGCTAGGTTTTACTAACTACATGATACTTTTACAAATTCAGTTTTGGGTAATACTTGGAATTATTTTTCAAATTACCAAACAGCAGCTTTTTAAATGTTTGAATACTGAGAGAAGAATCCTAATCAACTTTTAGTAAATGCTTTGTGAAATAAACTCAATACAGAAAAGAAAGCAGGGAGGTGGGGCAGGCTTTACTGAAATGCCTATTTAAGTACTAAAACTGTTTTTTAAAATACAATGTTTTCTGATCCTTATATTTTTATGCATTTTGTTTAGTAAAACAAAAAAAATTCTAGTCAGTCCCCATGTTGAAATTTCTATAAATTTCATTACTATATGAATTCTAAATTAGTTAATCCTCTTAGGTATTATGCATGTCACACATAAGTGAATTCTTTGCCATTAATTATAATAAGCATAAAATTATTTCATACAAAATACTGAATGTAATTTGCCTTAATGGTATTTTGGGATTTTCCTAGACCTCAGCATTGTTGTTAGGAAATTCACTATCACTTTACCAAAATGGCAGACAAACTTACAAAAGATGCCAAAGACAGTCACCAGGCAATGATTCACCCTTGTATTCTGATAAAGGAACTTCTTTGTCACAGTAAAATGATCCTCTTGATTTCTATTACTGGGTCAGGAGGAACCAGTGCATTTCTAGAGTATCATTTCTGCTCTCACTAAAGCCAGTGTATCAGTTTCTGGGTATACACATTTATATTGAAATGTGCATTACCTATGCACTGAATGTAAATAGATATCAACATGTGAGGATGATACAGGCAGTGTGATGTGATTAGGAGTACTAGCCTGACAGCCAAATTGGTAGAGTTTGAATACCAGCTTTGTTAATCAGCAGTGTGAACTGGGGCAGATAAACTTTCTGTGAATTACTTCCTGCATCTAAAAAACTAGGACTGAAAAGGTACGTCAGTCTTATACGATGACTGGAATTCAGTTTTCACTGGTATATTCAGCACAACTTAAATGGGATGCAGGCATTTGTTTATGTCAGTAAATGTAGATTTTCCATAAAAAGAAAATATCTGCATATAAATATTGAACTATAATTAATGATAAATAAAATGAAGCATTAGAAGGTGATATGATGCTTATAATTTACTTCCAACACTAAAATTTAAGTTGACTTGATGAGGGACAGAAAAATAGACAAATAATAGATATACAATAAATATAACCCTAGGGAAGAATCTAGTGCTATTACACGGGTAATCAGACATAGCAGAATAGTGTCCTAAGTTTTTATCCATAATTAGTGCCTCAGTGATATCACCGAAGAGCAGAAAAAAGTTAAGAGTCAGAAGGAACAGTCATCCACTATGAAACAGTATTTGTTGGACATGACAGCACAAATCAATGACAACATGAGTTGAATAAAATCAAGCTGGCCAAATGTTCGGGGGGGCACAAGAAGCAATTGATGACTGATGGATAGCAACAGTCAGTTTTCTCAGGCTCTAAGAAGCTGTTCATGTTCCTACTGATGGTTTCAAATCCATACACATATGGGTACAATAAACAGACTTAGAAGATATTTTAAAAAGAGTACATGAAACAAACAAGCATAGTGTTGAAGGGCATGGAGGAAAAAGAATGTAAGGGAGATTTGATCAAAATACAAAATATCCATGTATAATATTAAATATTTTAAAATAAAAATATGTAAAATAAAACATTAACAACCAAATCTACATGATATGGATGAATTTCTTAACTAGGTGTTTATAAAATATGGACCTACCTTTCATCAAGCTTTTATGAAAATTAAAAATACATAAAAGTAATACAACATAGGTACAGGACTATAATCCCAGCACTTAGAAGGTTGAGGCAACAGCACTTTTTCAGTTTGAGGACAGCTCAGCTACATAGTAAGACCCTATCTATTGGCACAGTGATGCTCTTCCAGCATTTAGAAGGCAGAGACAGGAAGATTTCCAGTTAAAGGCTTTGCCAGGTTACATAGCAAGTCCCTCTCTTATTAACAAGAGCAACAACAATATATGTAACAGTATAAAGGAACTGACTTAGTCTGCCATAACAAATGCCAGTGGCAAATCAAGTGTCAGTGCATTCTTCTAAGCTGACTGAGGAGAGAACAATGAAGTAGTGAACTAGACTGAATGTTACCATCAAACATGTACATCAAGCATGTAACTCTCAGTTTTCAAACACATCGAAAACTGCATGGGCCTGGAGAGAATATAGCCTTTAAAAGTTGGAGACTATAGTTGAATCCCAGTTTTGTACTTTTACTAGTCAAAACATCCAAAGCAACTTAAGTGTCCTGAGCTTTTCAGTTCTTTAATATATTAAATTAGAAAAATGAATATATCAAAAAGATTACTATGATGAAAAAAATATGAGCATAAAAATATATACAGCCAGGTGTGGAAACACATGCCTTTAATCTTAGTACTCAGGAGGCATAGGCAGTCAGATCTCTGAGTTCTCTGAGTTCGAGGCTAGCCTGGCAAATATTTCAGGTCATCCAGAAACACACACACACACACACACACACACACACACACACACACACACACACACACACACACACACACATTGACACACATGCACGCCCGTGCTCTACAGTTTCCATCCTTACATTGTTATTACCTGAAGTGCAACTTTTCTGCTTTTACCACTACTGTCTGCAGATGAGAACAGGTAGATCCTTATCCGCCTCAGAGGCCAGAAATTGCACAGGCAACATGCAGGTGAGAGTTTTCAAAAGGATTTTTATTAAGAGTAAGCTTTATAAAAAATATTACTACACTTGGTGTAAAAGAAAAGCTGGCACTGACAGGAACTCATCATTCACTGCCTTGAAGAGCCAGTTATAATAATGTAAGTCCTATGGGTGAAGCATTTAGGAAGCACGCTTACTGATGACATTTTAAGTCCTTTCAGTACATGTGAGAAAATGATATTAACACCTGGATAAGCCTTGATTTGAAACAGTCAAAGACAGTGTTCAAGAAAAAGATATTAGAATTGTCTTTATAGAAGATGTGTTTTTGTTTCCCTGAGAAAGAATTTCTAAGTACTTCAGAGTTTATGAAGATTGCCACTCAACATCATAGATGATGAACTGTTTTCTCCAAACTTCCTTATCCATAGATCACTAACCTAAAGACTTTAGCATTTAGACTTTTTTCAGTACTCATCATTACTCAGTTTCTGCTTTTCCTAGCTATACACTCTTTTTCCTGTGGTATATGCCTTTTTTTGCTTTCCTTTATAAACAAATGGGTGTTGTCACTGTTCTGTTTTAAGATATACTATCCAATTTTACCAGTTTTCAAAGCTTCATCCCTAACTTTCCCTTATGTTCTGAGGTTCTTTCTGAATCTCTTCCAAGCTCATGAGAAATTTACAGTTATATCCACCATGCATGATGGTACACATCTATAATTCCATAACTCAGAAGGTTGGTGTGATTGAAAGCCAGTCTGAATTACAGAGTCTTTGTCTTAAAACAACAAGAAAATAATTAAAATTTCATCCTAAGCACAGCCTCATGGCTCTCTTGTCTCCACCTCCAATCCAATCACTCCAGAACGCCTCTCCTTCTGCACCAGTGTCTGCAGCATTGCCTTTCCATGCAGAACATCAGCAGCTGCCTGAAACACCACATTCAAATTTTTTTCTCCAGCAACACAGACAACATCCCTCCCCCACCAAGTACACATTAACCTCATCCATAGATTGGGAAAGGCTTACTTGATTTGAATATCTCAAGTTACATCCAGACTATAACCTTCATAATCTGAGTGTCGTTTACAACTCAACACCCTATTAGAACAAATTTCTCCTTAACAAAGGCAGTACTGAAGCCCCCTAAACCAAACTTTGCAGTCCTTAATTATTTCCCTTGCTACTCAATCTCATCAATTTCATTTGTTCAAAACTGTACAGTGGTTTGTCTACTTTTAGACGAGAAAAAGTCAACTTACCCTAACAATCTTTTAAGATCTCTTGCATGTGGTATTTCACCAAAGTGTTCCTTTTTAACTTCACCCAATATCTTAGTCAACTGACACAAGGCATCTATCTACTTTAACTTTGTAACTCGATTTCCCTGTGTTAGTCAGACCTTTTATTACCTTTGCCCACCTAAGAAAACAGTTCAAGAGGAAGCATCCGCTCTAGGTCTGAGTTTATGAGGTCACCTCTAGCCACTGCTTTGTGCCTGAAGCAAGGTGGAATATCACAGTGACTGGAGTGTATAGCCAGAGAGCCTGCTTACCTCAGAGTAGCCAGGTAGCACAGACAGCGGAAAAGGGCTAGGGTTAAGATACAGGCCCCAAGGAAATGCCCTCAGTAACCTGCTTACTTTACCTAGATTCAATGTCCCAAGGTTTCTAGAACCTTCCAGAGACCATACCTTTAACACATGAGTCTAAGTTACCTATTATAAATCAGCTGATAGCATTACTCTGTAAAGATATCACTGGTATCTCTAGGTGGGATTCAAGGGGTAAGGTCTCTTAATAATGACTGGGTGAGTTTAACTTGGTAAGTCTTGGGTCCTTCTGACAAAAGAATCAGCACATGATTTTAAAATTTGCCCTTAAGCTCAAAAACAAAACACAAAATGTGATCCATATAATAATTGTTTCTGCCTATGCCTATTAGTTTTCAAGATTCAGCAGTAAGCATTATGCAGCTGGCAATCTATAAGACTATGTGTTCCTGTGGACACATGTGTATGTATACAAGTCTGATCACATATGAATGTGTGTAGAGGCCAACCTCCAGCATTGATTTTTATTTTGACAGAGGGGTCACCCATCATCCTGGAACTTTACTAATTAGGCCAAGTTGTTTTGATAGCAAACATCAGGAATTCCCATCTCTGCTCTCCAGAATTACAAATATACACCAAACTCAGGTCCTTATGTTTACCAAATAATCACTCTACTAGGCCAGCTCTTATGCCCAAACAAAGATATTTATTTATAAGCATTAAGAAAGAAAACAAAACAAAACAAAAAATCTAAAGTATATTTTAGGGGCATTTAGAAACAAATATATAAAATATCCTTTCACAAAAAAAAATCAGTTTAAAATGTGATTTTGATCATTAAAACTCAAAAAAAAGGAACTGAGTAGAATACCAGTGGATAATGGCTTTGTGTCCCCAGTGTGGCACTACTGAAAGGCTGAAGAACTGGGGTACCGGTGAAAAGTCAGATCACTGGGATACGCTCTCTAAAAGACTTGTCAAAAAAAGTTCACCCTTTCTCCCTTTGTCTATCTTCCTCTTTCCTTCCCTCTTTCCTCTATTTTGAATCATTTAAGAAATCGCTTTTCTAGGAAACAAATCAAAAGTGAACAAAAAAGTTAAAAGGCTTCTTAACCAATTAAATTGACATCCACAGAATAAGATCATTCCTCACAATTTATGGGATATAAACTTATCCCGTAGTTTATAAATGCAAAAATGAACTGATAAATTTTATAAAGTTATTTTTGCATGGAAAGTATTTAGCTCAATGGTTTATTGCTTTCTGGTTATATATTTTTTTCATACTGATGTCAAATCAACAGAGACTGAGGTTATTTTAAAGACACAGAAAATATATACACAAACACCTATCAGCAAAATCAACCAAAAACAACAAAAAATGATGCTACAGCAATATCCAACAAGCATATGCACTATTTAATCACTAATCTTAAGTGCCAATCCATTTGATGTGTGTAACAGAAAAAGTGTACCATCACACAGTAAGATGCAGCACTCCACACTCAGTGGGTGGCATCTAAGCTAATACTTAAGGACTTCTACTATCATTTAAGTACTGCTTTAGTTTGGATGCAAAATTTTACACGGCCTGTGTACTAAATACATGGTCCCCAGACGATAGTGCTGTTTTAGGGAGCTCATAGGCCCTTTATGAAACAGGGCTGAGTTGTGGCCCACACTTTCTCTGCAACCTAGTCCAGTGAGATATAACCAGTGGAGCCCAGATGCCAGGCCTTCCTTACCATGATGGGCTGTATTCTTTAAAACATGTATCAAAACAAGCTGCTTCTCCCTTGAGTAGCCTCTAGACAGTACTTTGTCAGTGATGAAATAAACAAATCATACAGCAGCATTATCAAGGAGGAGAAAGGGTAGGAAAAAAGAGAAAAATCAGGTGCAGAGACATGATTTAAGGTTCTTTGACTTCTCCTGTATTACTTCACATACACAAGCTCTTTTCTGTTCAACTAAACTTCGTATATTTGCCCATTTGGTGATTTGATTCTCAAGTGTTTGGCAAAGTAAAAGAATGCTGCCTTTAAAAAAATAAGAATTTTTTTTGACAAGACAGTAAAAAGAAACAATCTAAATCATAATTCTCTTGTTCTTCAAACTAAATTTTCAAATAGTCATTGCTATTTCTAGGCAGCAATAAATACGCTATTTATTTATTTATTAAAATAAGGAAGTCATTTTCATAGGAATGCAATTTCTCTATTATATTAATTATTTTGGCTTTTTGTCCTTCAAGTTCTTAGATTTAGTATCTTCACTTATAGGCGCCTCACATACAATGATTTCATAATATAAAATTATAAATCTGATAACTTCATATGTCTCCTAACTCAAAGGTACCAAAACTGTTTTTAGAATCTTGGACCATAATTAACAGGTTTCTTACTTATGGATTAAATAACTTACAAAATGTTTTGTGCTTGAATTTCATCCTTTGGTAGAGGAAATAGCTCCCTTCACAGTTTGCATATTTTACGTCTCAAATTACACTTGAAACTGAACATAAGAACCCAGAGGCATTTGGCTACAATCATATCTGGTAAAATTATTACACTGAAAAAAAGTATGCTTTTTTTTCTCTTTGTATATCAAAACTAAGGATAAAGTTCTGGGTGCAGTGCATACCTTTAATCTCAGCATTTGAGAGTCTGAGACAGGAGGATCATGAATTCAAAATCAGGCTAGGCTTCATATTTGAATCCCTTACTCAAAAAAGCTTTGATAACTTATCAAACTTAGGTCAGAAACTATTGAACATATTTCCCTTCCCAATTCTATGTGCCAAAGGTCCAGTCTGCACTACTACTTGTTCCCATTTTCAATCTAATTATTAGACAATAATCTAAATTATGTATATATGCACATGAGAATGTGATGGGGAAAGTTCTGAAGTTCAAATATGAAAGAACTGGGAGCTGGGTTGTGGTGGCACACTCTTTTAATCCTAGTACTCAGGTGACAGAGGCAGGCAGATCCCTGTGAGTTCAAGGCCAGTGTGATCTACAAAGCTAGTTCTACAACAGCCAGGACTGAAAAAAAAATAGAACTTCTCAAAAAATGATCAGTCATTATGCTACCTTTACATTTCTTAAAATTTGGCAGAGATAGTATTCCACATAACAAATATTTATGTTAAACACCTGAACCTACTGGAAAACTTCTTAGAATTTTAAACTTATTGGAATTGTAAGCCTAACTATACTCTGTCTCACTAAATAAAAGCAGTTGATGGTATTTTGGACATACAGCCAAAACTTACACTGTCCTGACTGATCAGACTTTCTGCAGCCTACTCCACTTCCACAGCTACTCCCAGACTGAGCTTTTTTTTTAACCAAGTCATCTGTTTGGGGCAAAAAAATATGAAAGACAGTGGCATATATTGCTCCACATAGCCATTTCAAAACTATGAATCTATAATTGCTATTCTTTGAACCTTAAGGTTGTGTCTCACAAGATAATGCTCCTTCAGCTTTGTTTCCTGAATTTAAAAAAAAAAATGAGTAGCTATGAGTGTAAACAAAAAGAAAAATAACTTTTACTCTAATGTACCATGACAATGTGGGACTTTGATGTGTGGTTTGAATAAAAATGGCTCCCATGGTTCATATATTTGAATGTTTAGGAAGTGGCATTATTTGAAAAGAAGGTGTGGCCTTGTTGGGGAGGTGCATCATTGGAGGTAGGTTACTGTTGCCTGCCGATCCAACTCTCAACTACTTCTCCAGCACCATGTCTTCCTGTGCTGCCATGCTCCCTCCCATAATGAGCATGGACTAAACTTCAGAAACTCTAAGCAAGCCCCAATTAAATGCTTTCTTTCATAAGAGTTATCATGGTGATAATGTCTCTTTATCAATACAACACTATCTAAGACACCTGATAATGAAATATAATTTGCCTAAGCTGACTAGGCCCTGGCATCCATTCATCAGTTCTTAGATCACTGTTGATTTTGTATAGCATCTTTTCACTGCATTTAAGATGTACATAAACACAAATATAAATACATGCTAGAAACACATCTTCAATTAAGATTTCATCTTAAACTTTATCAAAAATTTAAATCTCTGTCTACTAGTTCTATTTGAAGGCATTACAATGTATTTTTATTGCAAAAATTAGTTCACCATTTGGGAATCAAAGATCACATTAACGATTTAGTCGAAACTGTTATAAATAGCCTATTTATGACTTAATTTTCTGAGTGGTAAGATATCCTGCCTTATTTCCTACATATATGTGGGAGACTCAGCATACTGACATAATTTTTTCTTTAGTCCTCCCTGAATTCTCCTATTGATTAGTAATTAAGAACATTCAAAATATTTCATATCAACTCTTGAATATTTCATGCTCTAGTCTGCTGACTCAGTAAAAGCATAATTATATTCAGATTGGCATTCTCAAAGTCAGAATTTGTATCATTAATAAATGTGACCTTAAAAATGGTACAGTGTAGAGAAAAAACAGTAACGAAAGCCTGTTCTTATTCATATTAAGAATGCTGGTGCTTAAATGTGCACATAGTAAATATATATTAAACCAAATTATATGTTTACTAGGTGTTTAATTCTAGATAATGACATTCAAAAGGCTACAAGCAATATATTTCTTCTCACAGCATAAGAGCAGCATCCAATAATATACTATCTACACAAAAGTAAGTAGATAGTTATTTTTTATATTAATAAGCTATAAAAATGCTTTAAAACAGAAAATATTTCAGATTAATGTCTAATTGAAAAGTTAAATATTTTTTCTTAAAAACTGTAAAATTTCCTCAAGTTAATTCACACTAATTTCTATAATCTTAAAACATCTATTTACCACACAGTATTCATGTACATTGTATTCCCAAATTAGGAAAACTACAATATCATTATTACTAAAACTAACTTTAAAATATTATTGTCATATTTTAAAGTTGATAATTAACTTTTTTTTTCCTAAAGCAACAGTTTAAAAGTAAGTTCTGTACAACAGGACAAAATGTGTTTCAAAGAATATGTCATGTACATATTATTTTATAATCCCAACCTTTTCTTCATTATGTGTTTTCATACTTTAAGTGGTGCAGCCACACACTTGTATTTTATTTTTATTAGGTAATAATGGCTACTGATTCATCTTTTACCTTAAGTTAACACTTTATGAAAAGCTGCTTCATTAGCCATGTAGGTATGTGTTAGGTGTGTAATTTCTAAATATGTAGGACTTTAACAGACTGACTTATGCCAAACTCATATGCTGCAATGAAATAGAGATTTTGAAAAGTTAAAATTTATGATTCTATAAGAACATTTAACTTACTTGATGAAGATTAAAATGTTAAACACAAAAAACACTGACATGAAAAACAGTACAAGAGTCACACTTCCCCGATCAACATGGAAGGTAAATCCATCGAATGGGAAAAGGCTGAGACCAGTTCTGATAGCACATGGTTCTTGACTGCCTCACTGCTTCCAGGTAAGTAAGCAAGATGCATGTCCAGAGCAGCTCTTACCAGTCAAGTCAAGACTTTCCATTGTGATCTCAATGGAACATCAGAACTTCCGGCTTCTGTGATGCAGCAGGATTCTGTGAAAGACACATACATAGCCGAGTGGTTAAAATGAGAGCCACAAAGCCCACACATCTCCTTTGGCCAAATAAACCCAGAGCAAAGGGCAAATATCCCTTTTTAGAGAAAGTGTCCCAAACTGTTTGTCATTGCTTTTAATATTAAGAAGACAGTCCCTGCAAATACTCAATGCAGAGTACAGTTACCCAGACTAAGAATTACAAGCAGTCAATTCCCCACCTTTGGCTAAAGTGAAATGGGGATTTACAGGAAAATCTCTTGCTGGGGTGGGAAACTGAATCTGACATCTAAATTCAAGCTACTTTAAATCACTAGCCCAACTCAACTAGATAAACTAGAATTCTGTAATCTTTGAACGATTTAAAGGCAATGAATAAAACAAAGTAACATATAAAAAACAAGAAAACAGGTGAGGCACAGATAAAACTGGGGACAAAAAAACTCTATTTTCTAAGTATAAATAACTAAGAAAATGGAAAATGGTCAAATCAGCAACAAAATGTACATAGAGTCAAATGAGACAAAGATGAAAACAAGTACAGGCATATTCTGAAATCATATTGTTTTAATAATAGGTTGTTTCAGCTTTATTTTGTGACACAATTTCTAGCTTGCTTCAGTGGTAATAAATCCATATTCAACTAAAAATAATAAATGCTGTTGAGGTTAAATTTTACTCCTTAAATAATGTTATTTTATGGCTTATCTAAATACTTTTTTTTTCCTAATCAGTCAAAATGGACATGGAAAATACGGTTCTTCAATTAAATATAAAACGTGCTACAATTCAGTAACATCATTCAGTCAGGAATCGATGATTCAGTTGTCACCTGCTCTTTCTAAAGTAACATCAGAGGAAATAATAAATACTAAGTGATCTCATATTATTTCACACCAGATACTACTGAGTCATCTTTATATATTTGGAAATAAGAATATGACTAAACTTTTAAAAACAGTTATTTTTAATAATATTTTCAATAAAAATATATCACTTCCCATCCTTCAGCCTCTCCCATTGCTACCATCCCTTGCTCTATCTCAAAAATTCATGGCTTCCTTTTAATTATTGCTACACAAAGACATATATATTCCTAAATACACAAACACAACCTGCTCAGTCTATGATGCAACCTGTATGTATATGATGATTTCAGGGCTGACTCCTTGATATTACATAATAACATCATAATTCCTAACCTCATTCTAAATATTTACCCTCATGCCCATACCTGAGCTATGACATTAATGGACATGCTAACACAGACAGAGAAAATCTCACAGAGCCCAAACAACTAGGAAATACTGAGAGTGGGAAAACCAGTTATTTTTAAGCTAACTACAGACTATATATATAATATATAATATATATAAATGTCTGTTTTAGGAAGGAAACATAACAATCTCCAAAATAGAACAAATAAGTGGCATAGATATCCATACTTTCATAAAATACATAAATTTATTTCAAAACACTATTTTAAAAAAATCTGTAGCCAGAAATAAAGCTCAGCAAATAAAGGCACCAAGCCAGGAAACCTCAGTTTCATCCATAGGACCCAAATGGAGAAAGACAGAACAGACTCACAAAAATCACCTTTTGACCTACGAACACACACTGAGGAAACAACCCTCATAAGAGCAAACACAATGGTCATTTGAATGTACCTTTAGTCTAAAGCCTAAGTAAATTATTGTTTGGGAAACCAAGTATATACCTGTGTTTTCTTGGTCCTACTCATGCTTCTTTTCAATTTTACTCACCCCCATGAAACCTCAGAATTCTAACTTCCCATGATTAGCTATCATTGGCTCAACAGAGTTCCTTCTATTTCAAGGCCTCTGCTCCCCACCCATAATTCTGCTTACCAGGACAACCCTGACCTAATACACATTCACATAAATATGCTCTGAGAAAATCATAGCAAGTGAAAAAGCTACAAACAGGACAAATGTCAAACCTATCCTTAGGCTAGCCTAAGCAATTGATGAAACATCCTGAAGTAAATGGCATCCTGACACAGTTCAGTCCTCGGGGAACTGTGTTTTGAAAGTCTTGTGATACTAGAAGAGGTGGGGTCCCACTTCTTACCATGAAATAGATCTCCAATTAGTGTTCATGTCCAGCATAGCATTCAAAGGCACACTATCAAAAGAAAGAAAAAAAGAAAGGAAGAAAGAGAAAGAAAGAAAGAAAGCCCAAACAAACAAACAAGAAACTTCTGTGCCTTACTTATTGCAGAAAAGACCCCAAAATAACTATAACTTATACAAAAGCATACTTATTCCCCATGAATGACTGCTTTTCTTATGTTTTCATTCATTCTCTGAAAAATAGTTTAAGCTAACCAACTCACTCTCACACATACCCTTAATTCAATCAAGTTCAATAAAAGTCATTCTGGACTGCAATTATTTGCTAAGGAACGATAATATTCAAATGAAAAGGAAATGGTTGGGCATGATACAACAAATGATGCAAAGGCCTCTCCATTTATATAGCTCTAGAACAACAAAACAGCCAAATTGGTACAAAAGGAAACATGTTTTTTTCTCCAAACTCCTGAAAACAGAAAATTCATGATTTTACATTTGAAAAATAATAAATGGAGACTATAAAACAGCAGGTCTTTGAATTGTTACTTCCAATGATGTTTCTGATTTGAAAGAGACAAAAACTCTAGTAAGAGTTAGTATAATCTCTAATAGCAAAAACAACCTAAGAGTTCTAGTGTCTACCACCCATGAAATCTGCTTAGTATCCTCCAGTTTCCAAACAATATATACTTCAATCTCTTTTTACAGTACAAGCTTTCTTTGAAAGATACGTCGTCTTAACACTTTCTTTCTTTAATTTACTCTTCTACATATAGTCTGCATATTTACAGGTGAAATGAAATACAAACTCTGCTTCCCATGATATAAAATGCATTCATGTTCGGTTTTTTTTTTTAATTCTTTGTTGATTTGAGTAAAGTTTCTCCTGTCCTGCACATGTTTTTCCCTCTACTATACTATATCTTCTTCTAGTCTCCTGAATCATTGCACATGATGCATTCTACAATTTTGTAGAATGAGGTTGTCAGGCCTCCTGATGTGCAGTTTTAGACAATGACTAGGATACTTCAGGTGACTGTGGTCTACCACAGACCAGAACTAGAAAAATCATGGACTGATCTCTAGCTAAATCATTCACAGAAATAAAATATCTTCATATGGACACAGATATCCCCAGGGCACATGTATGAGAGTGGTAACACTAAGTAAGAATAAATAAACCCCTTCGGTTAATATTACCTGCCTATCTTTTTATAGTTGAAGCCTGAACCGCAACTATTTCACAAGCATTTTTGGCCCGGCACCAACCTTCAACTGACATTACAAATTTCAGCTATACTAAGAATGGAAATCTTTTAAGGGAACATGCAAATCTGATCTTGTCACCTTCTCATCTCCTAGTATTTCCTCATAACCCAGACCTTTTCAATTAAAAAATACCAAATAAAAAAATAAAAGCAAACAAGTTCTCTCCACAGCTAGCAGGAATTGCAGACACTGTCCATTTCTTTGCTTTACAAAAAGTTTCCAGAAAATATTAGTTAATTGGCAAAACACTACATTCACTGTGAAATTAATAGTGGCCTCCTGAAATGGCAAGAATATAGACTTGTATATCCCTTCTCTTTCAATACTCAGTATTGCATCAATTACAAAGTCATATTTTAAAAACTATCTTCTACTTACTTATTTGTGAACAGAGAGCAATGTAAATGATTTAATCTTCCACTGTTTGAGAAATTAATGACCTATTACTTGCTATTAGCATAAAATGCATAACAGTCACACTGCTGCTATACTTGATAAATTATGCACATAGAAAAGCTACACAATGACATGATAATATATAGTAAATAATAACATGATAAGCAAATGATTTTATTTCAAAGTTAGAATGTTGGCTAGGAAGATAGCTCGGTCGAGAAAATGCATGTTTTGCAGGCATAAGAATTTGAATTCAAGTCAAGGAAGTCAAGCATTGTGACAGAGGCTTGTAAGTCTAGTACTAGGAAGGCAGAGACAAGGGAAGCCCTGGTGCTCACTGGTCAGCTAGCCTTGGTGTACCTATACATTCAAGTGCACACATATGCAAGTATGCACATATGCAAACATGCACATATGCAAACACATACACACACACTAGTTGGTATGCACACAGTAACTGCTATGCTATGCAGGAGATAGAAAAAAAGTAGAATCTGAAGTACAGGTGGGTAGGTGACTGTCAGAGAGAGGGTGAAGGAGAGTGGTAGAGGCATAGAATGAGCAATAGTGTTCAATACCTGGAGCATGCCTTGTGAGAAATGTTAGAAAGCACAGGAGGCAGATCTGGCTGTAGCAAAAGTCTCACATCAGAAAATAGAACATAAAATATAGGCAAATGAGAAAACAATCTTTTCTTGTGCCTATAATCTCCTAAACAACAGGTTAGAGTCAGTAGCATAGAGCTGTGTTAAATCTAGTAGTCCAAGGTACACCTACAAATGAGGGCCAATTTCAAAGCCTCTCAGGTTCTCCATTCCTCATCAGAAAAACTGTCATAGCATCCTACATTCCCTTAAGAATTAAAACCCCAAAACTATGTGCAATGAACATACATGAAAAAGAAAAATGAAAAACAGAACTGTCAGGAGGTGATATAAATGCAGTGTTTACTATTCAGTGAGCCTCAATAAATGTCATCTTGGTAATCTCATCACTAGAGTTACTACTAGAAGATAGAAAAACAGCTAATATAGTAGCACTGAAAACACTGAGATTTGCTCTGAATATTCTCAGAATCCACATGCAAAATGAATTGCTACTCTTTCAAATGGTGTCTTCCTGTAGGTCCTACTTTAATTTCAGTGGCTTTAGCTTATGTTTAATTCTGACCAGTCTAAGTAGCCACTTTTTACTCCTACCAATTTCAGTATACACTAGCTGATTTGATAATATGAATATTTTATCATAATTATCATTTTCCGTGAGATTATTGCTTCAAGGGACACAGTAGAACTATGAATTTTTGCAGTTTCTATAAGTAGATGTGGAAAATGACCAGGTATTAGTCTACTCAAATGGCCTGGCAGGGAGGCACTGAAAGCCCCTTTTATGTGCCTATGAATTGTACAAACGTGCCTTTGACCTTCTCAGGGAGGGGAAATTACACATTAAAGGCAGATTAAGTTTCACTTCCAGAAAGAGTATAACACCATGCTCACCAGTGTCTATGTCAGGAATACTGACAGGGAACCACCAGGTACTTTACAAAAATATATTAGCTCTGTGCCATCGAGCACAAAGCCGGGGAGTAAATTGTTACTCTAATCCCAACCAAACCATCCCCACACACCTGCACCTTTAGAAAGGGTTCTACATGTGAATCGTACTGGTGAAACCTGAACCTCTCACCCAGACTATCTTGTCCTCTGACAAAGTGAACAGTTCTTATAGCTGCTTTCATTTCATCGGTTTGTTTTTAAAATGATGAAATTCGTCAAAAGTCAAGTGATAAAAAAGAAGCCAAGCAATCAGCAATTTATATAATTTTAAATGGGAAACGTCCTGTCTTAAAAAGTAAAAGGCCTTGTTCTTTCTCATTTCCTTTTATTGCTACATTAAATTACACAGATAATTTTAAAATATAAATTTCAATTTCTGAGATTTTGCTTAAGAAAATTACACTTTTTATTAAAAATCATATTGCTGACATAGAGAAATCAAGATAGTATTGAGTAGAAAACCTGTTTGCTGTTTAACTTTCACAGTACCAGGAGATACCAAGTAGGCTGCTGGGGAAGAAAAGACATCAATGGTCTCACTGCATGTTAGACCCTGCGTACTGCAAACCCAACTGGCCAATCAAGATGTACCCTCTGGATATTCAATAGTGGCATGACCATTATGGAAGTAATCAATCATTTTATGGTGGGACTTGAGGCTTGTCTGGACAAAGGCTTATGCTGGAGAGGGATCACAGGTCCTATACTGTCAAATTGCTTTCTAAATACTTATGTTTATATCCATAGATTGGTACTTCTCTCAACTTTGGTCAGATACCTTCATTTTTAGTAGTCAGTAGTTAATATTAAAACTGATCTACATCAAAGAATGAGTGACTGATGAAAGCTCGACACTACATGAGACATCTTTATCAACTTACCACCCTACAAAGTTCACAGAACATCAAGAAAGAGAGAAAATGAATAAATGGAGAAAGAAAGGAAGAGAGGGAGGGAGGGGAGAGAGGGGGGAGGGAGGGAGGAGAAATGGAAAATGGGGAGGAAGACTATCAAATTCTGTCTTATAAACAGGACATGGTTATAGCACTCTGAACTCACAGCTGCTGTGGTTATCTACATAAGCTTGAACAAGATCAAGATAGTCAGCATTCCAGCATAAATGAAGAGACCAACAAGGCTGCAGCCACCAGCTGAGGAGATGCTGGACGCTAAGACACTAATAGCTGCCGGGAGTGGGGGGTGATACTTTTTTTCCCCCTCCACCAGAGATATGGCTGCTTATAAGAGGCTTATGCTCCAATGGACTGCCCCACATGAATGTGTGTGCAGACATCACCAATTAGACCAAAATGTGTTATTTTAGAAAAGACATAGATACAGAAAGGGGAAATATAAAGCAGTGTTTCTAGAGGAAGGGGGAATTGAGAGTGGATGTAATGGAAATAGTTTGCATACATATATGAACCTGTTAATGTGTTTTTAAGTATCCTGTTATTTTCAAAAGAACAGAAATTCCTCTACTACCTACAAAGAACCCTTGTCCCTTTTAGCTGTATCTGGCAGAAAGACTCCTGCTCTTGTCTTGTTTAACCACAGGAGTATTCCTGATATGAGCACAAAAGGGGTCTAGTCTACTCAAAAATAACCCATGGTGAATTTAAGATGCTACCTTCTGAAGAAATTTCTTGACAAGAATTTCTTCACTTTTGAGACAAATAATGTCACACAGTAACTGGTTATTCCAACTTTCCCTCAGTGCTCCAAGGAAGATAAATTGCAATTTCAATAGCTGAACTCAAGCATGGTCTGAGAAAGAAGGCATGACTTTAATTCCATCAGTACCTCTTAAATACTCAGAAACATCAACTAAAATGATACCCTATACTAAAACTAAACCTACCCTTTGCAACAACCATCCACGTACAGTACAAATGTTTACCAGTTATTCATTCTGAAGAAAAAAGAAGCCACTCTCTGAATTAGCAATCACTGATCCTCAGACAATCAATATTTAAAGTAATATATAACATTTAGTCCAAATTAAACTATCTTAAATTATCAAAAAACTAATCTTCAAATATTTTTATAAGTTTACCCCTTGTCCCTAAATCTAATCTAAAGGAACAAGCAAATCAATGCTATATGAACAGCAATTCCCAGGGGCCATCAAGCTGCTAATAATTCTCAATATTGCTACCATGCATTTTAAAATTTTAGCATCTTATAAATTATATCAGATATTATCACAATTTAGTTAAAAATGAAATTCACTATAGTCGCCTTTTTCCAATAGGAGAATAGCCATTTATAAAAGTGTATTTTCTATGCAGGCTTTCTGTCCTTAATTATCATTCTATTGCTGTGATAAGAAACCAAGACCAAGGCAACTATTATTATTTTTTTAAAGCATCTAACTGAGGCTTTCTTACAGTTTTTAGAGAGCTAGTTCATTGGACAGAAATGACACTGGGCAGTAGCACCAAGCTTCACTCCTGACCACAGACTGCAGGCAGAGAATGAAAAATACTAAACCTGTCTTGAGCTTTTGAAACCTAGAAGCTCACCTCCTTTACTAAAAATTATAATAAGAAAACTAATCTCATAAGAAAATATTTCATATATCCTTATACTCTGACAGTACAAATCTTTTGAGATCAAGAGTTCATGTACACTGAGTGGGACTGACCTAATTCTATCCAAGATCCTAGGATGGTAACATTACCTAGGTTTAGACATTCAGTTTATTCTGTCACCCTAAATGCCACAGCTAGGTGCATTGGAATGGATATAAAACCTGAAGTGTGGTTCAGCTAACATATATGTTCTGTTGTATGATTTAAAGGAACACAAACAAAATGGGAAAATGGTTTGCAGTCCTGTTCAAATAAGAGAAAAAGAACACAAAAGTACTGTACTACCTAACAACTTCTGAAAAGAAATAAGGGTTCTGATTTATTTTACTCTATTTTGAATCCTAATTTCAACAAATTTATTCAAAAATTTGGCAGAATCTGATAATAAATCATAGTATTTATATTTTAAATCTCTACCTATGTCACAGCAATTTCTTCAATTTATGTTACCTCCAAAAAATATCTAAGTTTTAACAAAAGCACCAAATAATGAGCAAGAGTTAATTTGAGTTCTGAAAGAAGTGTTCAGGGTATTTCTAATGACTTGCAATTTGGTATGCAGGTGATGTAACTTAAGGAGAGAATTCCACACAATTTATTCTTCAGCCACAGTGATGGTCTGACAATTTTTCTTTTATTTAAAAGAAGAAAAAAGGAGGGGAGAAGGAAGAGAGAAAAAGAAAAGCAAAAACACATACTAGTTGGAAATACAATATTTGGCTTCCATGAACAACTCTTGAAAAGCATAAGCAATTTTAAAAGAACAAAATAAATTCACAACAGAACTATTGTGAATATGGTCCTGTTAAATTGAAGAAAAAACAAAGATAAAACAAAGCAAAACCAAAAGTCATGAATCTGGAAAAGGACTAGTAGCCGGGGGCTGGCAGAAGTGGTAAGGAGACAAACAAGTTACCAGAATGCATTATATGTGTGTAAAGCTGTCAAAAACTAACCTAATTATTAACAACTATTTTGAATAGACTTTACCTCTATTTGTCTTATTATTATGATATTTGGATTTGAACTTAGGGCCTGTGCATACTATACCACTGAGCTGTATATCCAGTGCTTTTTTTACTTTTTAAGATGGTGTTTTTATTTAATCGAATTCATTTAGTAACCCAAGCCATACTTGAATTTCTGATCTCCCTGCTTTGGCCTCATCAGTAGTGAGAATTACAAGCCTATAATGTCAGACCCAAGTTTTAATATTCTTTTAATGGTATCTCTGTAGTTTGAGAAAGCAATCACAATGTTTGAGCTACTTTTTATATAAATAGTCAGAGTCAAAAAGCTGGTTATTACAATAAATATATCATTAGTGTATATTAGTACTTTGTTCATTGAATCCTTGAATTATCTTATATGAATCAAACCACTTTCAAAATATTCAATATATGTGAAAGGAGATTCTGATTTCTCCTGGTATCAGGCATGTACATGGTGTACATACATTCATATACATAGAATAAATGTAAAAATAATTATAGTAATATAAGCCTCCCTTCTACTTTTACATATTAAGAACAAAACTACCAATTGATATAGATATACTTATCAGTTATACAAATAAGAGAAAAACCTTTCTGGAGTACAAATTAAATGGGTAAATCATTCACACAGGCTTCTCTATGTGCACAAGAGGTTTTTGTATTTTTTTAAACTAGTATTTTATTAATGTCCCCAAAGAACAAGAATCTAATTATATGACAGCAAAGGATTTGTCATTTACATTTGGTGAAGGATTTATTTTCTAATTTGTACCTTCCAGATACTGGTTCACATTTTCATTTCATTATCTCTTGAAATTTGTCTTCCTGCATACTTTCAGTTTAACTTTCCAGGTATAAAATGCGCCCCTGAACTGAAGATCATGAGGTTAATATCTTGGTAGGATTAACATGCTTTATAATTGTCCTCCTGAGAGATTTTTCCCCTCACGAGGAATATTTCCTTTCAGTTAAATTTCCACAATAAAGATGACTAAGTATCCCACGCCCCAAATGACAGATTATTGTCTTTTGTATTAATGAGTATTGTAAATGAAAGGTAGGAAATGGTTCTGAGGCTGCCCAACTTATTACCAGTGGCTTTAAAAAACAATTATTTCCCAATACTGCCTGAAAGGTAAACACTCAGTACTAAGAAAAGGCTGCCAGCTATAGTGACTCATTTGTGGAGGTCATTTTTTTTACTTAAATCAATGCTTTACTTTAACTATTAAATATATATATATATATATATATACTCATATTAACAAATCCAATGTCATTTTCAAATGATTAGGTTACAAATACTTCTGTTGTTTCTAGATTTCACCTGTGTCTGTTTTTTCCTCATTAATTTGCACTTCAGTTTTCATCTGTGAAGAGGAAGTGCTAAAGGATAAAGCTACTCAAGAACTGGGAACCTTCAGGTAAATGCTCCAAAACATGTGCCCTTGGCTCTGCAAGCTCAGTAGGAAGAGACTCAAATCTGAGCAGGGAAAGCATGCTTAGCTGCTTTAGTAATCACAGGCTTTCAGAGCTCAGATAAAACATTTAAAAAGTAAATATTTCACAATTATAACAAAATCAAAAACCTTCTTTCAAATGGAGAAGATCAAGGAAGTAAACATACTGTATTTGAACAGGATAGAGTTTCCGTATAGAATTTTTCTATATAACAAACATATGCTGCTTTTAGACTCTAACACATTGAGTTTCTAGCTCTTCACCCTTGGAGTTTCTAGCTCTTCACCCTTGTCAGCTCCTACTCTACTTGGATAAAGGAAATGTTCTGAATGCTAGTTTTCAGATCAAAACGGCATAAACTATTTATTTAGACAAAAGAAAATATATACTTTACGTATTTTAAAATTATATATTTTTTTGCGGGGAAGAGGATGGCATGCATATGTGTGGAGGTGAGGACAACTTGGAAGGAATCTTTCTCTTTGGATTCAGTACTATGCATAGAACTCAGGACCTTGGACTTGGCAGCAAGCATCTTTACATGCTGAAACATCTTGCCAGCTCACATGTTAGTATCTTAATACAATAAAAATCATTAGATGCTACTTTTGTAGCTGAATTTGAATTTAGGATCCTCCTACTTTACTGCTTCCTTAGTAGTTAAAAGTATATGTTGTGAGTTATTTGACTATACTATGTACAGATATTTCACTGAGATTGGTTTAATAAAAAGCTGACCTGCCAATAGCTAAGCAGGATTGTTGGGACAGAAAGACAGTTGGAAAGAAGTCTGCAAAGACACCATGAGACACAGAGCGAGCAGTATGAACACTACGGAGGGAGATGAGCTAATAGAACCACAGGCAGAAAGTAAATAGAAATGGATTAACTTAAGTTATAAGAGCTAATTAGAAACAAGCCTACATTATCAGTCAAGCTTTCATAATTAATAAAAAGTTTCTGTGTGGTGATTTGGGAGCTGGGTAGTGGGATAGGAAAAATCTGACTACAAGGTTAAGCACTGGCAAATGTAACATCTTACTCCTGGTTTTTGTTAAATTTAAAAATGTTTCCTACTGTTCTATTTATTTTATTATTATGTCACTGAGATCCATTTCACTTAGTTTAATGAACTCCAACAATCACCTCAAAGAACAGGAAGAAAGTTACTCATAAATTTGTTCATGATACATAAACAAGAGACATGAAAAATAACCATCTCACCTGTTCACTTCTTTCTCAGGTAAGATTTAACATATCAGTTCTATATTTTGGCATCAGACTTAAAAGTTGACTTAAGATACTGGGTAATATGTCTTTTTTTTAACTCCAATAACACACACACACACACACACACACACACACACACACAAAACCCAAGCACTTGTAAAAACATACACGGATCTGGATGTACAGTTAATTTTCATTTATAATTAACTGATTTAGTGATTCAACTCACTACCATTTTTACTCAAAAATGTGGGCTACATTACATTATATCTTCCTATTTCATGAAAAATTTAAACTATGGAGCCCTCCAGTGGCCAAATATGTATAAAAGATAGACAGATAGATAGATAGATAGATGGATGAATAATTGATAGATAGGTGGGGGGGATATATACACATATCAATAATGTGCTATGACAGATTGCTGAGTTCATTGAATACCATTTTTATGCACTAGTTTTGTTTCTATGTGAAAAGAAAAACATCTCAGTTAACTTTGTTAGTAAACCAATTGAAAAATCAGGCTCTAGATGTAGTAATGTGGTTGGCATTTCCAGTGCTGTGATATTTTTATCACTATGAGAAAAATAAATATTTTATTAAAAATACTCAATATTAAGATGGGTATTTATTTAAAAGAAAAAGCCTTTTCAGAAACTAAGAATGAACCAAAACTCTAAATAAAAAAAAATCACACAGAACTTTACAACAAATAAAAGTGAATCATATATTCCCCGTTATACATTATTTTCAAAATAAATGAGTTAACTTCAAATAACCCATGCTTACTTAACTGTCATAGAAATGTACTGTAATAGTTTAGATCTGGAATGGCCTCAGAAGATTCATGTATTAAATACTTTGGCACTTAGCCTGTGACGCTGGAAACTGGTAAAACTCTAAGAGGCAATTCCCAGGAGAAGGTTTTCAGGTCTTGAGACTACGCCCTGAAAGACTATGATCTCCTTTCTTACATCCCAGTGTCCAAATGATCAGTGGTTCTGCTCTACGATAAGCCTGCCAGGATGTACTATCATAGGCCCAAAGTAACAGGATCCATCAGTCACAGGAGGAAAACTCGGAGACCATGAGCCAAAATAAAGTTTTCCTCTTCAGAAGTTTATTATCTTGGGTATTCATTACAATAACGGGCTCCCACAAACCAGGTATATGAGTGAAATACTATAAAATAACCTCCCAGGCCCACTCAAGGTTTCATATGAAAGCTGACATCTGGACTATAACCTCATAAAGGCAGAATCATGCAGTGAAGCTACTCCCAAATTCTTTATTCACACAAACTGTGAGATAATATATGCTCATTAAGATATACAGCTTCAGCACATCCCCCTGAGCACTGAGACTATATCCTCAGTGGATGTTTGAAAACAAAACAGCACTGAATTCTCTACATGATATGTATTAAATGATAGGTTGATTTATAAATTATAAAAAAGGGTCCCTGGAAACCACAATAGTAGAAATAGAGTAATTGAAAAAAAAATTATAGGAACATGATCTTACTTCTTCTAAATGTTCACTGTACTTTCACTTGCCAACTTAAAAGACTGTTTCTTAAACTTCATTAAATATCTTTATTTAGATAAGTTCCTAAACTCTACATGCTTGACAATTTTTGCTTGCTTGACAAATCACAAAAATGTCATTGATTAGATATCTGGTGAGATAGCTGAGCCTATTTTTACCAATAATCATGTCTCAGCCTATTTTCCAAGCATTTAATATGGCCAAAAATATTCATAAGTGAAATAAATCTCCCTTTCTCATAACCTGTCTCAGGAGCTCAAGAAGCCGTGCTAATAAACACAAAGCGTACAGCTCAAGTTAACTATCCTAAATGCACTGTTCTCCATAAGAGCACTCACATAAACCAGAAGCTATTCAAGATGCTGGTTCAGTCACTTAATTATAGAAGTGCAGGTTCCACAGCCCCACTCACAAATGCAAAAGTAAAGGTAAGTTAAGGGATTTTCTCAAGGTCTGGATAGCAGTAGAGCCACAAGTAGATAGAAGCCATCTGGCTTCTAAACCTTGCATGAACATAAGCGTGGATGCTCCATAATATGTTTCATTGAGCACTTCATGCAGCCAAATTCAATACTTTTGAAGTTGCTATTCTTGTGAGTTATGGGAAGTTTTTGTTTCATTTGTGAGGTCAGGTCTCACAAATAAACCAGACTAGCCTGAACCCACTTTGCAGTCAAGGTGGGTACTGGACTTGGGGCAATCTTCCTGCTTCAGTCTCTGGAGTTTTACGATTACAAATATGCACCATCAAGCTCAGTTTACTCTTGGGATTTAAAGCCTAACTCTACTCTTTCCTTCTGTATGATTTACTGCTCAAAAATCTTTTTCTCACCTGTAAAACAGGTTCAAAAATATGTTACACTTGTATAAATATTAAATGAAGATTAATAATAATCACACTGTACAGTCCCCAATCTATAAGTAGTACTTAATTATGCTGTATCATTTTTGTAAAGCTAGTGTCATACTCAAATAAATAGAACTGAAGCTTTGTTCTCACTGCCCCTTCCAAATACTATACCTAATTTCATCCATAGCCCTCCTTTAAAGGGGTCTCAAGCTCCACAAAACCTGAGTCTCCTTCTGTTCTTCCTTTCTGGTAATGAAGTACAATAAAAGCCCAGTAGGCTTCCCTTCTGAGTATGAGAGAATAACACAGTCTGCCTATCTATCCCACTACAAACTGTTAGAAAACTTTACAGATGGTACAAAGCAGCTAAAAGTCAATGGAAACAGGAGAAGAATAAACGTTAAAGAACCGTTTCCTCAATTCTCATGTGCTAGGGCTCAGGTCTTTCTGTGGTGGCAGGAGGAAGCAGCCAAATCAGAGGCCACAAGAAAAGAAAACAAAATCTGCAGGAGGGAGCCTTCATCTGACTGGTAGAATAGTGGTCCCCGGAGGGCGAGACTAGCCCCTGTTGCTTTGCTCTCTTTATCTTTGTACTGCTTATCCCCAGACAGGTACAATCATGAGAACTGTATGGCAATTCATAGTAATTAAAGACTACAACTTTCTAACCAGAAAATCAGAAACAAGGCCCTATGGAGAGGGCAGAAAGAAAAGGGGGTCAGGAAAATGATTCCTTCAAGCTCCTTATATACTTTCTATTCATCTCAACCATGCAAGTGTGCTCTGATACTAAATAATTAAAGTTTTTACATAAAAGCTGAAAAATGAACTCTAGGACAGATGATCCAAGTGGCCACTGAATGTGACAAGTAATTGGGCCAAAAAGCTGAAAGGCTCTGATAAAGGAACTGACATGGGAACATTTTCAGAGGCTGCTCTGAACTTGAGTCCTCAACTTAACTGAGTCAATCATCTACTAAACGGAAATTCTCAATATTTCACAAAGAATATTTGTAAAAGTTTCCATTGTCTATATAATATAGTAACAAGTATGTCTAGAATAAAATCTAAAATTAATAAATACAGATAAAAAGAAACTAGAAAAATCTTAAATTACAGAGAGAGACAACCAACTGATACTAATCAGAAATAACAGGTAAAAGTTCTGACAAAGGCTTTTAAGGAAGACCTATAAGAATGTTTTAATGGGGCTGACAAGATGAGTCAGCTGCAAAGACACTCAGAGAACTCTTGAAGAGGATCTAGATCTGGTTCCAAGCACACAAAGAGTGGTTCACAACCATCCATTCCTCACTTTCTTCTGACTTTCACAAGCACAAGATACGCATGTAGTACATATACTTATATGTGGACAAAATACTCAAACACATAATTTTTTTAAATTTAAGAATGTTTCAACAAGAAAGGACCAATACTCTGAAAAAAGAGTATACCAATAGAAAGAACTTAAGTATAAAATACTATAGCAACAATAAAAAAATGTGGCTTTTACTTAATAGCCATAAAATCCCACTCTTAAATATTAATTTGGATAAATCAAAGCCCATGCCATACAAATATATAAATTTACATATAATATATATATATACATGTGTATATACACACACATGTTTATGTTTATACTTAGAATCACCATAAATTTCCTCTCTCTGTAAATAATGTGTTTCTGTGTATGTATTTGTTTGTATGTATTTGTGTATGTAGTAGAATACTATTCAACACACATACAAAAATTATACTCTGGATATATGCAAAATCTTAACTGAATATCAGGTACTATATAAAATGAGAAGCCAGTTTCAAAAGCAAACATATCATATGATTTACTTCTTATGACATATAACTACCCATAATCACTTAGACTAGACAGTGGTTACCAACGGTGAGGGTAGGGGGAGACAGTGACTACAAATAAACAATATCAGAGATTAGATTGGATGAGGTTAATAAACTTTAAATTTAATATTATATTAGTTTCCTATGACATTTATACAGGTTTAAGTTGACGGAGCTATAAAACGTCAACTTTACTAATAACTACCTTAAACTACAAAAAGTTTTTAAAGCTCAGTTTTTTGCTTGTTTATTTTTTCATTTGTTTGTTTGCTTTTAAAGACAGGGTCCAAAGTTTTAAAAAGACATAAAGAAATTTGTGGAATATTTAGGAATAAAAGCATATATAAGGAACGCATTACTTCATCTGATTGACCAGAGTGAATTTAGCCCATTAACTTCAAGGCCTAAAGATTTAAGTGAACTGCTCTGATGCTGAAAATGACTAAAAAAGGTGTAATCCTACCAAATATATTTCATTTTCCATTGTATGTTCAAAACCAAGACCAAAATAGCACACAGAAAAATCAAAGAATACCATGTCACTCACTGCCTGTCATCAGGCAGTAACTGAGGCCTTCAGCAGAAAGATAGCTAAATTACCAGAGGGGAATCGCTCTGTCTGTCAAAGATCCACTGCAATGTTAATAATTCCACCTGGAATTCCAAGCTGTGTTCTCCTTAATTTATAAAAGTGATTTTTATTTTCTCAGCTATATTAAAAAGGTGAGAGAATTCCACTTCCAAAATGATGGGGAAATGTATTTGTGTTCCTATTCTTTTCACTAAATACATTGGTAAATGATAGACAATACATCTGGAAGACTGAGAGAAGAAAATTCTGAATTTAAGGCCAAGTAAGGCCACCCTTTGACTCCATTTGGTCTGGGCTACACAGTGATTCCCATTATCAACACACACACACACACACACACACACACACACACACACACACACACAAAAACACACACACATCCCACACCACACCACACCCCACACCACACCCTAATTCTTAAAGGATGCTAGGAGACAGACCTGATACAGCTTTCTGGATTCAGAGTCCAGAGTGCTAACCATTACACTATGAAACCAATCCTAGATACAGCTTTCTGTATCCAAGAAACACACTGATGAGCTCTCTGGTTTTCTTTTCTTTTTACCTCATGCATTCTAGCCTTGAAACTAAAGGACCTGACCACCCAGAAATGGCAACAGAGCAAAGACCCAAGCAAGGTCCCAATAAACCTAGTTTTTCCTAGCCAAAGAACCAACAGAGGGGCAGCATAGAAACTCAGAAAACTAATAATTGTTATAGGAAAGCCAAGCATCTCACAGGAAAAGAAAAAAAGCTGTAGTCCCACATTTACTATTGCCAGATAAAACCAAATAAGAACACTTAGACTCCTTTCTGCCCTTGACCGACAATAAAGGTAAGCCACAATCAACAAACTAAGGCAGTGTAGAGGATTTGTAATAATTAGAGATTTGAACTCCACCCTTCACACATATAGTCAGGGTAGATTGTTAAAAGAACTTCTAGTCACCTACCTAACAGTAAGTAATGCCTCCCTCTCTGTGTCTTTGCATGGAGTCATAGGAAGCCTAGTAACAATCAAAATGTTGTCCACTGCTTAGAATGCAACTCCCCATTTCTCACCCTAGTTCACTGCATCAATGGAAGCCAGGCACAGAGAAAAGGTGGAGCCCCTCTATCCTTTCTAGAGAGGATGTGATTAATGAAAGCCAAATACGGGGTGGGAATTCTTCCCTTACACAACAATAACAAGGGACCCCATTTTCATCAGGTGTCAATGAAGGACAGAAGAGAGTGAAACTGTCTCACCATTTAGTGTCAACTTTTCCTCCAGTTAGGGGAGTGTCAGAGATTATATTCAGGAGTTCAGTGAGAGCCACAGCATTAAAACACAACATCAAATTATCCAGGTTTCAACCATATCACCAACACCAAAACCAAGAGCATCTATCTCCACTTAAATAATCGGCACATGTGAGAGTCAAGATTGAGAAACTTGTTAGGATTAAATATAAAGTGCCTCAGTGAATAACTGAACTTGGTTGAAACAAATAATATCTCGGCAAAGAAACCAAATATATATTTAAAAAAAACTAAATGAAAATTCTGGAACTAAACAGCACAGTAAGATAACTTATTTTTAACAAAGGTACAAGAGTAATTCAATAGAGTAAGGAAAGCTTTCCAAATAAATGGCATTGGAGTAAGCCAACATTCATGGAGATAGACAGGCAGACACATACAGACACAAAATTTATCTAACAAATTAATGACAAAACAATGGTCCCATATTCAAAATGCCCTGCATGTTTCTAGAATATTAATAAACTATGATATCTCCAGAATAAAAAATACTAGTCAGCAATAAAAAAGGACTGCTGATAGACACACAATTTATATGACTCTGCAGAAATTAATGCTCAGCCCACAAGTTGATCTCAAAAGACTACCCACCTTCTATTTTGAAATGACAACATTATAGAAATGAACAGACATTGTTTGCAAGGAGTTGTCAAGGGATGAGAAAAAAGTGGATGTATCTATAATATGGGCAAAGACAGATGTCCCTGGGGTGCTGGAATGTTATTTATCTCGACTGTAATGTGACTATGTGGCTATGGCACTGTAAGCAATGTTAATGATTGAACATGGGCGAAACACATATGGAAAGCATAGGGAATATCAGCATTATTTCTTATAACTACATATAAATTTACCATTACCTCAATCAACATAAAAAAATAAAGCAAAACTATTAAGAATCAATGATCAAAATGCCGTCCTGTGATGTGGGCTGTATCCTTAGCAGTGCCTTGGGCTGGAGTTTCTCTGTCAGCCTTCATTATTCTATTTTCCTGAGTTGATCTGAGGGCTTCAGGTATCACATGTGGACGATTGTCAAATTTGTATTTCAAGCCCATTTCTCTCTTCCAAAGCCCAGACATATTTTACTTTTAAATGAGTACTTCAACCTACTTATCTCACAGACACTTCAATATTGGAATTTAAGCATACCATGTTTTCCCCGTAAAGCCTCAGATGTACTTCTCTTAGGGCTTCCCTGTTACTGTAGATGTCACTTGCTAAGATCTAAATGCTTGCATCCAACTAAAACTTTTATGTTGAACTCCTATTCCTTGAGTTGAGGTATTTTAGGATAGAGGTCGTTAGGAGAAAAGATCTGGAGGATGGATTAGTACCTTCATTTTTTAAAAAAACTCAAAGAGCTACCTTGTTCTTTCCACTATGTAAGTACAGAGTAAGAAAGTGTAATCCATGAGCCAGAAAATGGGCCCTTATTAAACTATCACTATACCATCCAACTCACCCAAAAATGTTCATGTTAGTCTGTGATTTATTCTACTTTATTTAGTATCACATATGCAACCACAGGACCTTAACCCATGCAAGTTCTTAAATATCAGCCAGACTAGTTTTCACATCTCCAGTGCCATCACCTCTTTAAAACACCTGTAAACCTCCAGCCTGATATTCTCCTATGGAAACTAAACAGACTCCTATGAAATGTAACCCCAAATACCTTTCTTTTGGTTAAAATTTTTCAACATTATCACATGCTTATTATAAACTTTCTCCAGGGGGGACGCAGGATGCTTGAAAATGCAGCTCCACTCAGATTACTCTACCTTAAGAGTAATGAAACCCAGGGCTTCCAAATTGTGAAGATTTATACAGCATCACACCTGGTTAACGAAAACATTGGAAAAATAGCCTGGTCTGATTGGCTAAATGAAAAGAAAGCCATTCTGTTCCTATAACTGCTAGTGAAGATATTTCTGAAATGTATTAAAGTATACTTTCTTTCCCTGTACATATAGTATAGTGAATGTAATTAAATCTGTCACTACTGATCATAGATCTCATTAGACAGGAGCTGTGTACCTGTGGGACCATCAAGTTTCACTGGACCCTAAGAAGATGTGGACATCCTACTGAGATGTAAACAGATGGGCTCAAGGCTATTTAGTCTCTGGAAATTCTTTTTCTTCTTCTTTACTGCACTGTTTAAAATCAATTTTTTTTAAGCAGGAGGGAAAAAGCAGCTTATTTTCCTATACATCAAGAGAAGGAAAAATATCTGAGCTCTTACTGTATCACTGAAGCTTTTCTAAAGTAATAGGTATTCTTGAAAAATCTGTTCCATTTGCAGCACTGTTAAAGCAATGAGTGCCCCAGGGCAGAGCCTGGGAATAAGAAAGGTAAAATCCAATTCCTACGTGAAGAAAGAAGGAATGGGGGCAAGAGTAGGGGAGCCAAGCACTAATGAAGCATTTCCTAAATGTTTTAATGTACTCACTACTGGGGAAAATATACTTTAACTACAGCAAAACTTCCCCCAGTCCATGCCACAGTTTCTTCATCTGCAAATCAGGAGACTGGTCATCTATGTCTCTACCATAATATTTAAAAGCTCTCCATGCTAATGCACTCGGAGCAAACTGATGTTATTCTCCCATCAACCTAGTATGTACAGATGCCAAAGGAAGTAGGGGCAAGAGAGATTGCAAGGAAGGAGGAAATGAGGTGGGAATGAAGGGGAAAGAAGAAGATAGAAGGTAGTGGTGTTGTCTAGATTGTCAAAGATTAAAAGCTAAGATATCCAAATTTCTAAGAAAACTATTATTTGCAGTTAACTTAGGAACAATAATTACTCCTCTGTTTTGCTTTGAACAGACAGTAAAGTGAAACCCATGAATGAGCCATATGCTAATGTTGTGGGCTTAAATATTACTACCCAGAAATAAGAAAGTAAAGAGTCAATGTACAGAAGCTTTCTTTCAGGCTTCTCTGCCATTCTACTCAGATGAACTGCACACTAGCAACACTGCAGGATATGGTAAGCTGTATATGCAGAGACTAAATGTGTGACCTTACATAAGTCAACTGCTCCTTGACAAAACATTTCCTTCTATTTCTGTCATTCACCAAGTGTATTTTGACAAGGCTAGTGAGATGGCTCAGAGAGTAAAGGTACCTACTTCTAAGCCCAATGACCTGAGTTTGACTGAGGGATCAACATGGAGGAAGGAGAGAGCTAACTCCCAATGTTATCTATCCTCTGACCTGTACACACAAGTATGGCAAGTATACACACATACTTATAAATAAATGTAATAAAAATTGTGTTACGACAAATTCATTTCCTGGTGATGTTTCACGTTAAATCAGTGGTCTAGTAGAATGTTCTAGATAGAATAAATCTAGTTTTAGGAAAACATTTGATGGAATGCTGAATGTGGACATTGTAACAGGCTGTTAGGTCAAATGGATTCTAAACTATGAATTGCAAGCTTTGGGTAATGAGTTGAAAGAAACATTGGAAAGACAGACTTAATTAACAGGATTAACTGCAGATCCAAATCAATCCACAGAGCACTCTTCAAAACTGTTGCCATATATATGAGTGGTGGTGCATGCTTGTGATACAGCAACACCTGCTAGGATGAGCAGGAGGATCAACACATTCAAAGCCAGCCTAGACTACGTAGCAAGACCCCATCTCATAAACAAACAAACAACAAATACACACATACACACACACACAGACACACACAGAGGCAAGAAAAATCTAACAGAGTTCAGCAATGTTACACAGGGAGATGTGTAGAATAACTGATTCATTGGTTTTTGTCTTATTTCATAAGTGCAAATCCTAGAACTACAGTGGAAAAGAAAACCTTCAATCATGGAGTAAAAGGGGGCTAATTTAAATACAGTACACATGAAAAGGAGCCAAGAGTCTTAGCTGATTTCATGCAGTCAAAAGGTCAACTTGGCCATTGAAAACCCAAGCAGATGGTTTATAACAAGGGACTACAGCCTTGTTCTGTATCCTCTACATCCTGTGCTGGACACCACATAGCCAGCCAAAGGACAGTTAAGGTCAAAGGCATCCTATTTAAGAGTGATATTGGCAAACAAGGGCAATTCAAAGAAGGGAATCACGAAATGGTAAAGGACGGAGCTAGAAATATTTAGTTCAAAAAAGTTAAGTCTTGGGGAAGAAACACTGTTGAATATCTAATGGACTGTGTGTGAATTCAGAGCTAAGAGGACACATGCCAAAGCATATCTGGTGGCCACACAGACAGTATCCAAATGGGACCAGAAGCTGGATGTTCAGGTGACACAACTGCTAACAGCTGTGACTACATTAGAAATAGAAGGAAATGATTTGGAAACTATCAACACCCTGGCTCCACCACATTCAATTAAATTAGAACTTCTGGAGAAAAAACTGGGTAATGGTAGATAGTTAAAAACTCTCTTTGGTTTCTAACATGCAGCTGTACATCAAAATGACCACAGTAAACACAAAGTTTCCACCTGTCAGTGTATGGTGTCAGAGGATTTCTTCCTAGGATCAATCAATTGATCGATCATTCACTCATTCATTCTCGTACTCCTTTATCCTTCTCTTGTGTGAGGAACTGAACCACCAGTTTCCTCCCACTGAGTAGGATCCCCAGTCCTACAACCTTTTACATATTTAGCTTGCTAAATTCAGAATTATCTATGAGCATGAAGATTTGCTCTTTGTAAATATTTAAAAAGTTAAACCTCCTTTAAAGAAAAAAATACTCTGCTAGAGGACACAGAACTTAAGTTGGGTTATGACACTTAGCATCTATTCATGACAATAGGTTTCAAGAGTTCTGTGCTAATGGTGTGCAAAATCATACAGAAATAACTAATTGAATTACAAAATATTACTAACTGAAAACATGCCAACATTTAAAAATTCTCCAGCTTCTTCCATAACAAAAAGTAAATTAAAATCAAGCATAAAATATTTCATAGTTTGGATTGTTTCTGTCACTAATAGCTTATCCAATCATGTACATAATATTATTTTTGATATTTTCTTAAATTTTCTATAATAGAATACCTTGATTTTAAGTGCCCCCTGCTTCCTTCAGTATCGGTTATATTGTTGTTCATAATTCTTGTCACTGACTACTGAATAAAAACATTATAATCACCCTTTAAATGACAGCCATGAGTATTCAAAGAGCTCTGGGCAGGCATTATTGGTCAGGGGTTTTCATCTGGATTTTAGAGACCCCTCCAAATTTTTCCATTGCCATGCAATGTACCCTCTAAACTTTAAAGCTTCAACCTTAGATTATGGTAAAGCATCAACCATTCCCTTTTACATCTGCCATCTGCCAGTTCAGAAAGCTCCTAATGAGTCTGAAGCTTCTTCTAGGCCACTTGAAGTCTCTCTCATTAATCTTTGTCATGTGGTTCATAAATAATGAGACAGGTATTAAAGATCATCATCTTGTTTACTGACAACCACCACCAAAAGAGTCTGCAATAACACGTTGGATTTCACTAGACCCAGGGAGGTCAGGCCTGAAGGAGTTCTGATGTGGGGACAGAACACTCAGATTTAACATTTCTTTTAAACCATTAAGCTAGTTAACTATACTAGGTTTCAAGTAATGACTTCCCTTTCCATTTCAAAAACGTTAGGAAGAATTACGATCTCACAGTAGCTGCTGGACAGGCAGTTCGCTCCACAGCCAACAGTCACCTTTCCGTTTTCCAAGCACATACCTCTCACAGAAATGTTTTCAGTGCAGCAGTCTACTGAGCTGGTTGTAACACCGGCACGATGTGACAACACAATTCGTGATGGTTTTGCCTTTTCAGCCTCTATCTTTCTTTTTAAAACAAAATCTTTTCCCTGCTTTCTGTGCCCCAAAGAAAACCAAACCAACAATACTTTCAGAAAACCTGCCTTAGTCTTACAAATATAATGTTTTCAGTGAAGGCAGACAAGCTCTACACAACAGCTTTCAGAGAAGCAGGAAGCTGATCAGAACAGCCGAGAGAGCAGGGATGGGGCGGAGCAGAAAGGAACTGAGCTGGGGAGAGCGAAGCACAGACAGTCCTGGCGGCTTCTAGTTAGTTATTGACAGTTTCATCTAATAGCACGGATTTATGAACAGGAGCATCAGGCCTGCCATTCCTTTTCTTTCTTTTATGAATCTCTGCCAATCTACTGAACTATTACACAGGGGAAAGTGGGGCCTCCAGTTGCAGGGAAATGATGTAAGTTTCCCACTCCCACCAGCCCCTGCTCTGCCAATCCACCTCTACTCTGACCTGTGACTATCCCCTCCCCCTCGCCCTCCCACGGCAGCCCAAGGCCCCCAGCTTGCCCAGCCCTGTAATATAGGAGGCAGAAAGTATTCAGCAGCAGAAAAGGCATAATTTTTGTTTTGTTTTTGTTTTAGGAAACTCCTCAAAGAAAAAAGTAAATGCTTTTCTATTTAAAAAATAATGCCGAATAGCCCAAAGCTAGTCAGTTCACAGGATAAAGGATATTAAGCAGGACTGAAGTAAGGAATGCAATTTAGGCACAGGCAGCAGGTATGAGGTAGCACAGCATGTAATACTGGAGTTAGGAGGCTGGGGTCTACTTTCCTCAGACCACCTCTGTAACATGGAGCTCCCAGTTTAACCTATGGCTTTCTTTTCGTAAAAATAGAATATAAATATCAGAGATCTTTTGTTCTCTGGGAATTTTATGTATTCACACCCCCAAAGAGTAATCTGTGTTTATTTACAAAACTGTATAAAATTCCTTATATTAAGCTATTTAACATATGTTTTGCCAAAGTACTAGCCATGTAAAAAGAGAGGCAAGAGATATGCAAAAGGAATAGTTAAGAGGGAATTCAAGTGTTGATCCTAATCTGAGAAATTTATACAGAATCATGTTCAAGAAAGGACTGCTTATAAACAGATGCCTGGAAGCAACCAAGACCCATGCTGGTTACCCTAAGACAACATTAACTATTTACCTGGGTCAGCACTGCTCAAGTTTAGTGGACACACCAAAAAATTAAACGAAGTATAAATAAATAAACGTCTTTTCTAGCATAACGACCTTCAAACGGGAATATGCTAAAACCTGTCAGTATCTGACTTTCCAAATCAAAGGTGAGAGGCACAGGGAAGGACATGAAGTGGCCCCCTAGATCACCCTCATTTGTACTCCTCTCTAAAGCTGGCCAACCTTGTGGACTGACTGCCCCTAAAGGGGCTTTTCCTTTCTCCTCCTTTCCAGCCACACTGTTGTCCCATTTTACACAATTAGAGCTCACATCGCACACCCAATCAACAAAGCTTAACTCCAAGGAGAGAAGCACCAACCAAACTTCTTACAGGATACAGGTTGACAGTTATTGCTAATGCATCATGAATGGTCCTAAACTACTTATTCTTCTGCAACTCCAATAGCTTGCCAAGTCATAACTTAAAATTGGAGGACAAATAATTTAATCATCCACTGACAAATCATTAAAGATATTTTTCACTGATAGATCACTGTGTTTATGATTATACCCCAAATTCTACCCCCAAATATTTCTCATTCTCTTCAAGGTTATCTATGTAAACAAAATTTCACACATATACAGTAGAAGGAATGAAAATAAGTACTAATCTTGAACAAACTAATCCTCAAATTATGAAAAAAACACCAATAATCATTTCATTAAGAAATAAATCTTAATTAAAATATTTTAGCTCTATTATTTTAAAAATCTGGATTTAATGCATGTTATTATGATCAGTGTGCACTAATCAGTTTGATAGGTTTTTAAATAAGAGCCATATGGTCTTATAAAATTAAAATTTTTATCACAGAAGTATGAAGTCTTCCATAATAAAATTTTAAACATAGTAATGGTAAAAATTCAGTGAGAGAAATGCAATAAAAAGTTCAAACACAAAAATGAACTGTAAGATTTCAGACAACTTAATGATAATTAGTAAATGGATAATGTAAAATAACAAAGCTTCAGTATTTGACTAAAATAAATACGTTAGCAGTAAATAACCCATTCTATGGAGAAATTCAGTATTTGTAACACAAAACAAATATATAAACAAGAAATTTAATCTTATGAACTTTTAAAATTCAATTAAGAAATAAGAGAATGACTCTATATTCTAAATTATTTTAACAAAACAATGATAGGAACATCATTCTGGTCTACCCCTTCTTTCTAATTCCAAACACTTTTCAAGAATGAACAAAAACTTAGCAAACGAACAAATACAGCAATCTAGACTCTCAGATGGAACACTGGAGTGGCTAAGTTGTAAGGCTGAACACTGCTCTTGTTTTCTGATTTTAAATAGGGGACTTGCTTTCATCATCATAAATTAACCTTCCCTAGTGTTTCCCAGGCAATTATCAGGAACACCAATCCTGATGAGCAGTCACGTCCCCAAAACCAAGAGGCATTTTGAGAATTCCACATTTCTACCAGGAAGCTGAGAAAGTGGAACCCATGAGCAGGCTTAATCCCTGGTTCCTGTTCCCTCTGCTACTTACACTGCAAATCCTGGAGAGGGACTGGAACAGACATCCAATACTCTTCCTTCCAAAAAGAAGTTAATAACTTCATAAATTATCTCACAAAACAAAGGGGATTCACAGGCATACATGTGCTTTGATTAAAGATTCTTATTAAAATTTATATTGACAGGTGATGGTGGCACAGGCTTTTAATCCGGAAGCAGAAGCAGGCAGATCTCTGTGAGTTTAAGGTTAGCCTGATCTACAGAGTAAGTTCTAGGACAGCCAGGGCTACACAGAGAAACCTTGTCTTGAAAAAAGGAAAAAAGAAATGATACTATTCTGGCTTTTATTCCTGTTGTCAGGTTCCTCCTGTCCCTTGCCCTCATCTGATGAATCCTCCTCCCTTACACTGTAATTGCTGTACGTTTGGAAATCAGCCAAAAGTGAGATCTCTTTTGTCCTAATAAAAATGGATTAAGTAATGTGACAACAATATAATAAAACACACCAAGTTTGTGACACTTATTTCCAGAGGTCATATAGGTTCCAGGTCAGTGCTAATAGGTGCTGAGTAATGTGTACAAAGTTTTAACTGTGCATGTCCCAGCCAATCTGCTCTGATAGAACTGATTCTCCAGAGGGACCAATGTATTTAAGTCTGTGATGCTGGTTTATTTAAATATCAGATCCTCTCCTATCCAATCATTCACATAAATCCTTATTACTTTTATTAATCATCTGCTCAATAAATGCCTTTGCTCCTTGTTCTCTTTGGGACTTGAGGTTTCCAAGCTCCTGGCTCAACAGTACCCCCTGAGTCCTCAGACTTCTTTAAAAATAAAGGAAAACACCATATAAGCCTTCCACTTTTAAGAAATAACAAATAAAATTCAAGTAACATCAGATGGAAGATAAAGTTTTTTAAAGTTAACTTATATTTCCTATTCTGAGTATCCACATTGTAAGTCAAGACCCTATTCTCATGAATTATTATATCTATAAAATGCTACCATCATTTTCAGGTACTGATTACAAATTCAAGCCTCCTATGTATTGAAGAGAATTGCTCAGGATTACAAATCAAAAGATGAATGTCAGAATGAGAATGCAAGGCTGCACATGGTCTAGCAAAGTCCTTTGGCCTGGCTCCAATCAAACAACAGTAAGGAGAGGTAGCAGTAGCCCTGCCCCATCTGTGGTACAATGAGGCATCTGGTTTTAGTAGGCAGGCATTCTACACTTACAAAGACCAGAAAATTGAACTGTGGGCAAGTTATATAATTTTCTCAAACTTTAACTTCCTTGTCTACAGAAAATAGTAACATTTGCAAGGGATCAACAACATACAATCCTTAGTACATCATCATTGTGGCCAATAGTTTATTAAATAATAATAGTAATAGTATAATGTAACATGTCTTTATTTATTTAATATTTCCATTAATTCTGTTATATAGAAAGTGTGATTTTTATTTTTCTTTCATCAATGAAGGAACAATGCTGTCTAAGACACTGTCCACCTTGCTAAGGCCACAGTATTAAGTGCAAGAGAGGACACTGATGCTAAGTAGTATGACTATGGCTCTAATAGTCGGAACGATAGGTTCTGGGAATGAATGATCACATTACCAGTCACTGTGACCTCACCAGTATCATGATCTGCATCAATACCCCTACCATCTACTATAGTTAGCTTGAAGGTCTTAGGTATAGGAGTCACCTAGTAATAACATATAAAGAATACATTACAGGGAGAGAAAGAGGAACTTAATACCAAATTATACAAGGTGCCTAAAAGAATAAAAGGAAACTGGCAGTCCAACATGTATGATGAACCTTGCCGCCCATAGCTTTCGGTTCCGCTCCTGGGACAAGTGCTGTCTGCAGAGTCCCAGAGCACTCTGGAGCAGGGGCGGATAAACTCTGCAGGTCACCAGACCCGCAGCTCCTGCTGAGGGAAGCTGCACGACTAACCGCTGCCCACCTCGAACTGAGCAAGCCAACATCTGCAGGGGTCCCTGAAGGACAGACTCAGACCGCCCAGAGGTGAGGAGGGGTCACCAGGTCCAAGCACCTATATCCCAGCCTGGGAGGGAGAGTAGAGCTCCCATAGCTTCCGGTTCCGCTCCCGGGACAGGTGCTGTCTGCAGAGTCCCAGCGCACTCGAACTGAGCAAGCCAACATCTGCAGGGGTATCTGAAGGACAGACTCAGATCCTGACCAGACGGGAGACAGGAGGCACACAAATCCAAGTGCCACAACCGACCAGGAGCCATCTAATTGTGAACCACTGAAGCCATGGGCAAACGTCAGTGCAAAAAATTACATAATAATACAAAGGACAACATGGTAACTCCAGAAGAGAGTGGCGATCTTACAAATGCAAGACCTGAACTGAGCAATGAAGAGGAAACAGAAGGAAGCAACACCAAAAATTCCTTTTTGATGATCATCGAAGCTCTAAAAGAAGATATGAAAAAAAGCCTTAAAGAAATAGAAGAAAATACAAACAAAAAATTGCAAGAGATGAACAAATCTATGAAAGAAACATGCCAGGAACTAAAAGCTGAAATGGAAGCAATAAAAAAGGCACAAAATGAGGCAAAGATGGAAATAGAAAATCTGAAGAAAAAAGCTGAAACCACAGATACAAGCATAACAAACAGAGTTCAAGAGATGGAAGATAGAATCTCTGAAGTGGAAGACTCAGTAGCTCAAATAGATATATCAGTCAAAGAAAATAGTAAAACTAAAAAAGCCATATCTCAAAATGTTCAGGAAATCTGGGACACCATGAAAAGACCTAATTTGAGGATAATAGGAAAAGAAGAAGGAAAA